>JABUQX010116441.1:22500-25000 GCA_015478945.1 Trachelipus rathkii | reverse complement strand
TTTATTTCTGTTTATTCCAAATCGATGGGCCCCATCACAACAGCTGATTCAATTGTCTTGTAACAAAAGTAAACTTCGTAAGAAATCGCGGTCGTTTTTGCACGAAAATTCGTGCCTAACTGTGTGTAAGCATTCCTCTACCAAAGCGTAAAGAAAAATGACGAAAACGAAAAACGGTCTATATTAATATATTTATATTTGTGAGATATATATATATATATATTATATTAATATATATATATATATATATATATATATATATATATATATTATAATATATATATATATATATATATATATATATATATATATATATATATATATATATATATATATATATATATATATATATATATTTCTATTTATATATATATTATATATATATATATATATATAATAATATATAATATTATAATATATATATATATATATATATATATATATATATATTATCTATATATTATATATAATATATATATTATATATATTATATATATATATATGTATAATATATATATATATATATATAATATATATTATATATATTTATATTATATATATATATATATATATATATATATATATATATATATATATAGATATATATTAATATAGTATATTAATATGGTTCTCCCTACTAACAAATTTTCTGGCCCTCTTGCTCTTTCTGTAAATAAACTTTCTCCTCTTAATTCGATTCTGAAGGTTCTGTTGGTTAATTCTCCCAACTGAAAAGGCCAGACCTCTTCGGCCTCCTATTTTCCTCTGACTCAACCTGAACGATTCTGGCATTCCACTTCCTCCTCCTCCTCTCAGGTATTTTATGCCTTTGCCTGTGATTACATATAATCAGGTGCATGGGCTCCTAAAATCTATGAAATCTATGAACGTTAGGAAGGCGGGTGGCTCGGATGGCGTTCCTCCCCGAAAGTTTTGAGGGAGTATGTTTCCGTGCTGACCCCGCCCCTCGTTCAACTATATTCTCTATGTCTCAATACTAACACTTTCTCTCAGTATTGGAAGCACGCACACGTCCAACATTTTCGCGAAAAAAATGGAAGCCCGCTCTGATCTTCCTAACTATCGCTATAGCTCCCACTTGTTATTCCCTCTCTAAGATTTTGAAACCTTTCTCACTCTATTCTTAGACATCTGAATCTCATTCACTTCTATCTAATCTCCAGTACGGCTTTCGTCGCTCGAAGTCTACTGGCGATACACTTTCCTATCTTACTGATTTATGGTTTTCCGCCATATAGGAACTACGGGGAAGACTTGCGTGTGGCGTCTTGAAAAAATCCAAAGCATTTGCCGGGTATGGCACGCGTCACTGCTCTCCAAGCTCCCCCTCCTTTGGGGTTTTCCTCTTCTCTTTGCTTAACTTATGTCTAGTTTTCTTTTAAATCGCTCAATATTGGCTGTTGTTGATGGGGCGACTTCTTCTTTTTCTGTTAATATTGGTGTTCCTCAGGGTTCTATGTTATTCCTATACTTTATTTCGCTACTTTTCAGTAATGATCTTCTCCCTGCACATCTAACTCTACCCCCATATGCCGATGACTCGACCCTTCCTTCTTCAAACTCAGTCTCATTTCTCACCTCCTTTTTACTTCAGAATTGGCCTCCTCGTTTAATCTTTTCCGATTCTATTCTCGGCTGATACTGATAGAATTCCGAGTGGGGGTCGTTCTTAACCTTTGGGTGAATTCAATTCCTTTTAAAAACCCACTAATACAAATCTCCCTCTCTAAGTCACCCTTCTAACTTTCCTACCTCTTTCGACGGTCCCTCTCTTCTCTCCCGTTGACAATAAAACATTCTTGGCCTTAACATATCAAAAAAAAATTTCTTTGGAAAACCGCCAAACGCATCGATTGCCCAGGGCGACCTCAAAGAAAACGTTGTTCTGTTTAGAACAGAGAGTTTTTTCCCCCCTCAGTTTACTCTGTTATTTGAGCCACATCCGCCCTTGTATGGAGTGCTGCTCTCATATCTGGAGGGCTCTGGTTTCACCCGGTTTATGGATAGGGTCGAGTCAAACGTCAAATGGTTTATAAACTGTTCTGTACTTTCCACTTCACTTGACCCTTATCTTTGCGGCGCGATGTTGGTGCTTTATCTCTTTTCTATAGGGACCGCAGCGGAAAGTGCTCGAGGGAACTTATCACTCGCGTACCACCACCTTTACGACGCCCTCGTAACACAAGGGAATGCCGTATTCTGTGCATGAGTTTTGTGTTCATATTGGTAACTCCAGGCTAGTTCGCTGGTGCTGTCCTTCGTTTCCTGCCACCTCTGTTCTGTGGAATTCTCTTCCATCTACTGTGTTTCCTGCTGAATTTAATCTCCCTCACTTTAAATGCCTGCGTCTGTGCTCATCTGCGTAATTTACGTTAGTTTGGTGAACTTTTGAAGGCGTACACACACCCCTCCTTGAATAGGTCTGCCCGTGATATATATATATATATATATATATATACTATAATAATATATATATATA
>JABUQX010116441.1:10000-20000 GCA_015478945.1 Trachelipus rathkii | reverse complement strand
CCGTCCCTCCTCTTCACATCCTTAAGGCATCCTGAATTTAGGAGTATAGAATTTTGAATAATGTCAAGGCTCACTTCGCCCGGTATTTTATTAAAATTATCAGTATTGTATATATATGACGATTCAATTATTTTCCTCTTCATAACTTGATTGATGTATTTCAATGGAGAAACGGAATTTATATTGATTTTATGGTCGTGCAGAGTTCGATGGACTGTTAAAGCTGAATTAGGAGAGTCTTTGATAAGATCATGTTTATGTTGTTTAACTCGTCTGGGTAGATCATTAGTCTCGCCGATGTAAACAGATGGACAGTCATAGCAGGGAATTTTATAAATGCATTGCGTTTGATAAGTATTAATTTTAGGGGGTTTAAAAACTTTTTTTCAAGGGAATTGTATTACTTTTTATAAAGCGAATATTTTTGGGAAGATGTTCTTTTAATTGATGATGAATGGGAAGATAAGAAAAAGTGGTGTGAGGAATGGGAGGGTTACTATTATAGAATTTTTGTTTGGCTTTGCGAAATGCTGAATTAATGACATAAGGAGGATATTTTAGTTTGATGAAAGTAGAAAAAAAAAATTGAGTTTCTGTTGAGAGATTAGGAGGAGAGCAAACTCGAAGGGCTCTAAGATAGAGGGCAGTTAGTGTAGCTAATTTTGTGTTATATGTATGAGTCGAAAACCAATGTATATAAGAGGAGGAAGAAGTGGGTTTTCTGTAGACAGAAAAGGATAGATGTGGAGAGTTTTTCCATGAAATTAAAGTATCAAGAAAAGGTAGAGAAGAGTTAATAGGTAATTCATGTGTGAAGGAGATAGAGGGATGAATGTTATTGATATGTTGTAAAATGAAATTTATATTGATGTCATTTGGAAGTGCGCAGAACACGTCGTCCACATAACGAAGCCATGTGGCATTAGAAAGAGAAGGGTGATGAATAATGTAGTGGTGTTCAAAGAGTTCCATAAAAATATTGCTTAAAGTGGCAGATAAGGAAGAACCCATTGAGAGGCCATAAGTTTGTTTGTAAAAAGAATTGTTAAAAGTAAAGAAACTGTGATCAAGTGTGAGAGAAATAAGTTGCTTAAGAAGGGAGAAAGGATAATTTAAAGTGATGTTATGTTCTTGAATATAGTTTTCTAGTAAGTTTAGAGTAAATGGGACAGGTACGGAAGTGAAAAGGGAGGTGACGTCAAAGCTAAGAAATTGGTGTGTGGAAGGATTAAGTGTATGAATACGTTGTATGAAATCTTCTGTATTGATGAGATGGGAAGGTGAAATTTTGCCAATTAATGGTTTTAATTGAGAAGATAACCAGGAAGAAAGTTTATAAGTAGTGCAATTAGTATTGGAAATGATAGGGCGTAAGGGGTGATTAGGCTTGTGAATCTTTGGCAAGCCATAGAAGTGGGCAAGATCAGTCATGTACGCCTTATTTTTATTATAAATGTCGGGTATATTACTACTTGCGTTCAAGCAAATTTATATTATATTATATTATATTATATTATATTATATTATATATATATATATATATATATATATATATATATATATATATATATATATATATATTATCTATATATAATATATTATATATATATCTATATTTATATATATATTTAAATATAATTATTCTTTCTAGAAAATAAAATTATTTTCTAAAAATTTCTTTCAAAAATATTTATTTAATTTAATTAATTAAATGTATTCATTTTTTATAATTAAAATTATTATTTAATTGAAATTATATTTAATTTTTCATCCTAAGTTTTTAAGACTTTCAGTGTTTTTTACTTACATTTCTAACCCGGCCCCGGCCCGGCCCCGGCCCCGGCAAAATTCCCGCCCCGGTCGGTCCCTAATATCACCACAAGCAGGTGGAATACAGGCGAAGTAGTATAGAATCACGTGTCCGCAGATGGAGTTGGTTTGCGACGTGGCGTGAAGGTAGTTTATTTCAAGTCGACATATCCTGCCGTTTTAGTTCGCCTATTGCATCCGTCGATTGCGTTGGCTATTGCGTTACAGGAATTGCAAGCTATATTTCAGCAGCAGTTCTACACTCACTACGTCCGACAAGGGGGATAAACCATGCCTTTAAACTAGAGACGAAAGAGTATTCATCCTGACAGAGCAAGGACGTAGTATGAAGTTGGTGGCGAATATGCACGTTTATCATATTACGATCAGTCGGATGGTTAGCCGGTTCCGTGACACGTAAATGCACTGTAGATGTCGAGAACATGGCAAGAATGGTCAACTCCAAGGGAAGAACGATATGTATGCGGATGAGAGTATTGCAAAATTGAGCTTAGGAATAACCTCAAGACCGCAAAAAATGTGCGGATTTCAGCCTTAACCGTAAGAAGACGGCAAAATGAAGCGAGACTGTCCAGTAGGAGGGCTGCCACTTAGGCGCTCCTCACCACCGAGAACAAAGTACAAAGACTTTTCGCTAGGAATCACGCACACTGGACCGTCAAGAAATGGAATCGAGTGTTGTTCACAGACGAAACCAGGGTATGCCGAGATCTATAAATAATCGTGAATGAGTGTGGCGTAGATGTGGTAAGTGCTATAGCGCATGGAACATCGCACCAAGTGAGCCTCTCTGAGGTGGATCCGAAATATCTGTGGCAGTATTTGCCACGACTCCAGTACCGACCTCGTCCTTATTTACCGGAGGTTGTTGAGTGCCCCATACTACCTGAAGAAATACGTTCATAGGAAACGCTTCCAACTAATGCACGATAATGTTCACTCACAACCCCATCGAACAACTTTTGAACAGACTCAAGAGGGCCGTTCTACGATCTGCGATCGCATCTCTTACCATCCACAAGCTGTAACATTCCGTGATTGTTGTATGGGATAATATATGTAAGAATATGTCCAGAACCTCATTGAACCTCATATGAATGCGGTCAGAAGAGCCAGAGGAGACGTTACGCTTTATTATTTGCACATACGGATTGTTGATTCGTTACACAATAGGTTCTTAGCCTGGCCGATAGCGCCCCTGGGGTGACGCTAGGTTTGATTAAGGGGTAGTAAGATATTGGGGGCGCTAAGGGGGCGGTGAGATAACATATTAATATGAAAATATCTTCAATAGCAATTCTATTTACATGACAGTGCTGTTAATATTTACTTAAATAAAACGAAAGATAAACATTGAAGACAATACATGTTGAAAAAGATTACGTTCAAAATTCTTACTAAACAGCGAAATAAATTGGTAATTAGTCAAAGAGGAGACTTGCAACTTCGCTTGACTAACATTGAACCTGATATAGAAAATCTCGCAAGATCTCATCAAGCACAAGGAAGTCATTAAGTCACAATTAAGGTAACTTAACAATTTTAGTCATTATTCATTTTTATCAACGTAATTTTTAAATCTTACACTGCATTTTTTAGCAAAATTATTTTATCATCCATGTTTAATAAAATTTAGTCACATTTCCTGCCTCTCCCAAATGAAGATGGGGTTGGGCAATACAACTAGTTGAAAGCGGGCGCTACACAATAAAAGATTAAGAACCACTGCGTTATACCATGGTTGAAACGTCGTCCACCTGTTTCTCTATCCCCCCCTCGTCATCCACTTGCACAGACACGGCACCGTATGGTGTTATTACATAAATCCTGGCGACAGTGATACATGACGTCATATTTTCCTACGAGTGCGATTATTTTTGAACGGAAATATATATATATATATTATATAATATATATATGTATATATATATATATATATATATATATATATATATATATATATATATATTATATATATATATATATATATATATATATATATATATATATATATAATATATATATAAACATTTTTCTGGGGTAATATTATATATATCATGTATATTATATATTTAACTAATATATATATTATATGTATTTGGTAATATTTGTTTTAAAAATCGACTTTATCATCGATCATATCTCAAAAAACTTGAATAGCTGATTGGAAAAAAAAATACATTGTTGAAATCCTGGAAAATTTTATTGCGGACACTTCAAAAAAAAAAAAAAAAAAGAAAAAAAAAATCCTATCTCAAAAACTACAATAGCTACAGCGAAAAGGAATACATTTTTGGAATCCTGGTAAAATTTTAGTAAGGAAAATGTAATTAAAGAATACCCCAAAAGTAATATTTGGCTATTTTTTTTTTTAGGAGCAGGATAATATAATATATTATAATATATATATATATATATATATATATATATATATATATATATATATATATATATATATATATTATAATATATTATATATATATATTATATTATTATTTGTAAAGGTATTACACGGCAATGGAGGGGGCTCGCCGACGGGGAACACAGGGGGGAACGTTTACCATACCCGTGGGAGGGCGGAGGAAACCTCCGCGAACACCCAAATAACCAAAAGCGGGGGTTCGGAGACCCTCCGCGGAGGGGGGGAATTAGTCCTACCCGTAGTTCCCCGGAAGGCCGAGCCCGACTCCTGCCATCGTGCGGTATACCCTTGGGGTATTCTTTTAGTAAAAGAAAAAAAACACAATTTAATAGAAAGTCAATTTATTTTAACGAGTAACCATAAAAGGTCTCTAATTTGGCTCTATGTCATATTACTTTAGTTATTAGCAATAACATTTTTTATTTTTTTATTTTTTTTTACATTTTTCTATCTAAAATTTTACCAGGATTCAAAAATGCATTCTTTTCGCTTGTAGCTATTGTAGTTTTTGAGATATAATTTTTTTTTTTTTTAATTCTTCTTATTTTAAACATTAAAAATGTTTAATGGAATAATAAGTTTATGCTATTCTTTCTCGCAGTGCATATTTCAGTTGAAACAATTTGGATTGATGATAGTTGTCGCTCTAAACCAATTATCACCTATATACTATATATATATATACTATATATATATCTATATATATATATATAATATATATTATATATATAAATATATATATAATATATAAATAAATATATAATATAGATATATTATATAATATATATATTATATATATATATATATATATATATTCTCTAAAATCTTTTAACATCATGTTCAACATTATAAAAAAATGTAGTGAAGACAGTGAGATGGCGGGTAAACCTTCATCATAAAATCGCAATTCAGAGAAACTATTAAAGTCTAAGGAATAAAGAGCATAGTTTTTCAAACTTTCCTAGGAGTTGAAGCTGGCGAGTTTGCGCGTTGCTGTTGTTGTCCAACAATTCTTGGCATTTGTAACTCTACTCGAATACTCTCAGCAATTATGTGTTCAGCAGCTAAAATATCTTTGCTTACAACGTCCGCAGTACCAGGATGACCTCTCAAGACTGTTAGTATTTTTTTTATGTGATTCGAATACTGTAACATGTCTATACTTTTTGACTGTAAAGCATTTATCACATATTCCCAGTTTTGTGGAATATTTAGCTATAAGACTAAAGCGATGATGAACTAAGACTTTGTCGCAGCACATTGTAACTGAAAACAGCTTTTCCCGCTGTATTGCTACAGGCTTCTGATAACCTTTATGGTCCTTGGTTTGCTGGCAAAGCCCAACAAAATTTTCCTTCAATTTGGATATACTTTCTTATTCATGAGACCTGTTTCCCACATAAAACTAGGATATTTGGGGCATACTTTCTTCGAAGAACAGATTTAAGTAAGAAATTGATCACAACCTTTATTATGGAAATTGTGTTACATATTTCCAAGACACAACTCAAATCGTTCCCAACATGGTTCAGTTTTTAACTTGCACAATTAAACAACAGCGCTTTCTTATTCTTCTTTCACAAAATTTTTTGATCATCATCTTTCCCTGCCATAGTTGAAACAGCCCAACACCTTTATATGCAACAAAACTTTAGTTATGTAGGATCTTAGGAAGTTATCTATTATGGTGACTATAGTTACAGCGTTCATTGAAGCCAATTCCACAAACCCGAGAAACCTTTCACGAACTGCATTTTTTTCGTAAAAATATAAAACACCAATTGACAGATGCTCCATTCCTGATGTATCGCTGCTTTCATCTACCAGTATACTGAAGGCCTAAGCTTCCTTTGCGTCCTTAATGATATTTTTAATAACCAATATGAATATAGCAATGAGTCTTTTGGAGTTTGCGGAGACATGTATGTGGTGCGGCATTTTTCTTGCCTTAATTTTTCTACATGCTATTTCAAATTTTCGTCATCTGCCTCAATTCTCATGTGAATCAAGTCCATGTGTGCCACAAAACATTATACTCAATATAGCTAACGGAGTCATTTTCTATTTAATTCTTTTACCATACTTTCATGTGTGCAGATACTATCATGACGTTTACAGACATATTTTTTAAGAAGAATTTTGCTGCTGCTTTATGCCACTATGACTATATTTGTTTTTGGAATATTTATGCATGCGTTGTTTGTAGCGGGGTAAAAGTCTGACAACGAAAGGGCCCAAAATGACCTGTATTGTAGTTAGTTGGAAAAAGTAACCAGTGTTCCCTTTAGTCCTTTCGGATGCACAAGTGTAGACATAAGGAGACTGTACTTAAATAAAGTCAGAAAAACTTAAAAGTTGTAGGTAGCACTGAAAAGAATAGCATCATACTGACAACAGAGCCTTGAGTTGCTAAGTTTGTCCGCATCAGATTATATTATAAAATATTAATGCTTATTTCTTTTTCAAATTTCATTAAAAAAATCTTTTTGAAAAGCTATATAGAAGCAGCAGACATTCATTTTTAGTTTCTAGACACGTAAAATTATGAAAATAAAGGACAATTAAAACCTCTCTAATTATTTACATCGTTTAATGATTTTCAAAAATCTTTTTCATTTCCAAATTTGTGAGGGGGGGACACTTAAGCACTCAAAAATCTTTCCATTTCCAAATTTACGGATTACAGCTGCCTCTCCCTTCCTACGCCCATGGGCTCGAATAAAAATCAGAAAGAGGAAAAACCAAGGCAAAATAAAAAAGTGACGGTGTAGAAGCTGTAGATGCTATTGAATCCTAGATCCACAGATACAAATGTTACCCATAAATTGTTAGAAAACAAGACTTATAGAAAATATGTATTAAGGGTGACTAAAATAAAATATATTTTGCTCTCTCTCTCTCTCTCTCTCTCTCTCTCTCTCTCTCTTCTCTCTCTCTCTCTCTCTCTCTCTCTCTCTCTTCTCTCTCTCTCTCTCTCTCTCTCTCCTCTCTCTCTCTCTCTATCTCTCTCTCTTCTCTCTCTCTCTCTCTCTCTCTCTCTCTCTCTCTCCTCTCTCTCTCTCTCTCTCTCTCTCCTCTCTCTCTCTCTCTCTAGTATAATATATATATATTATTATTAATATATATATATATTATATATATATATATATATAGTATATATATATATATACTATAGACTACATATATATATATATATATATATATATATATATATATATATATATATATCAGAAGCTGGGCGTTGCGCCTATGGCGCACTATCAATTCGTAGGAGCAAAGGCCGCATAGGCGAACAATTGTTAAAAAAGACGGACTAATTACAAGTATAAGCGCACAGCCAATTATCTGGCCAATGAACAGGAACAACATTTTTTTTACCCTTAAAAGTTAGAATTTAGAAGCATGCTAACTTGTATCATTCTAAAAATCAGTGTAAAACTTATATATATAATATAATATTATATATATATATATATATATATATATAATATATATTATATTACTATATAATATATATATATATATAATATATATATATATACTAATATAAATATATATATATATATATATATTATATATATATATATATATATATATAATATATATAATATATATATATATATATATATATTATATATATATATATATATATATATATATATATATATATATATATGGTCAGCGTTTAGTATAACCGTCATATGTATCTTAAAAACTATTAATGCTACAGTAAAACGGAATACATTGGTGGAATGCTGGTCCAATTCTAGTACGGAAAATGAAAAAAAAAAAAAAAAAAAAAAAAAAAATTATATCTCAAAAACTTACAATAGCTACAGCGAAAAGGAATACATTTTGGAATCCTGGTAAAACTTCACATAGGAAAATGTAAAAAAAATAAAAAAAAATAAAAATTATTGTTAAATAATTATAGTAATATGATTTAAAAGGCCTATTTAGATGGTAAAAGGCCTATTTATAGACCTTTTATGTGGTTTCTCGTTAAAATAAATAGACTTTCTATTAAATTTGCTTTTTTTTTTTTTACTAAAGAATACCAAGGTTATACCGCCCCGATGGCAGGAGTCGGGTCTCTCGGCCTTCCGGGAACTACGGAGGGGTAGGGTTATTTCCCCCCCTCCGGGGAGGGTCTCCGGAACCCCGGCTCTTTCGTATTTGGGTGTCGCGGGGGCGTTCCTCCGCCCCTCCCCTACGGGTATGGAAAACATCCCCCCTATGTTCCCCGTCGGCTCGAGCCTTAGTGTGCCGTATAAAGCATTTTCCTATGTGAAAATTTTATCAAGATTCCAAAAAATGTATTCTTTTTGGCTGTAGTATTGTAGTTTTTGAGATATAATTTTTTTTTTTTTTTTTTTTCATTTTTTTTCTTTTTGCCGTTACTAGAATTGGGACCAGCATTCCACAAATGTATTCCGTTTTACTGTAGGATTAATAGTTTTTAAGATACATTATGGACGGTTTATACTAAACGCTGGTCCTATA
The DNA here is from genome assembly GCA_015478945.1 of Trachelipus rathkii. NCBI lineage: Eukaryota > Metazoa > Arthropoda > Malacostraca > Isopoda > Trachelipodidae > Trachelipus > Trachelipus rathkii. The sequence continues at coordinate 11,245 of JABUQX010116441.1, read as the reverse complement.
TATATATTATATATATATATATATATATATATATATATATACATATATATATAGTAATATTATATATATATATATATATATCATATATATATATATATAGTAATTATTATAATATATATACTGTATGTATATATTATATATATATATATTATATATATATATATATTTATATATATATATATATATATATTTATATATATATTTATATAAAATATTTTTTTTTATATATATATAGTTAAGATACTATATATATATATATATATATATATATAGTTCTTAACAACAAACATATTAGCAATTATGGCTCTGAAAATTTGCAACTTCTGCAGCGCTAGTGCTGGACTTCCTGGGGGAAAACATGGACCACATGGACATGGAGGAGGAAGAGGACGTGTAGATATTACTTTACGGTGTTTTAATTACAAAAATTAATAAATGTGTTTTTCTTCCTTATAAAAAAAGCATGCTTTTATTATCGCACTAAAGTTTACTTTGCAAATAAATTTAGCAAACAGCCACCGGGCGGCGAAAAGTCGCAGGCGCCAAAGGCGCATAGGCGCTATGGACGCATTTGATGTGAAAAAAAAATTATGGGCGCACTTAGTCCGGCCGGCATAGAGCAGGCGCATCAAAAAAAAGTTATTAGGCGCGCCCAGCTTCTGATATATATATATATATTATATTATATATATATATTATATATATATAATTATATATATATATATATATATATAATATATATATATATTAATATATATATATATATATATATGATATATAATATATCATATAGTCAGCGTTTCACTTAGCCGTCTATGTATCTTAAAAACTATAATGCTACAGTAAAACGGCAATACATTTGGAATCAGCGCTAAAGAGTTAGTTCCTCGGAAAACTTCAAAAAAAAAAAAAAGGCGATTTTAAAAAAAGTTAATAAAATGTAGAAGAGTAATTTTAAACTTATTTTAATTAACGTAACTTTACGTTGCCCTTTAAATAAAGGGGGGTTGTTTAAAACTAAAGAATACCCAAGGGATATACCGCCCCGATGGGCAGGATCGGTTGTCTCTCGGCCTTTCCTGGGAACTACGGGTAGGATTATTTCCCCCTCCGGGGAGCGTCTCAGAAAACCCCCGCTTCTTTGTATTGCGGTTGTCGCTGCGGGTTCCTCCGCCCCTCCCTACGGGGTATGGAAAACATCCCCCCCTATGTTCCCCGTCGCCTCGAGCCCCTAGTGGGCCGATA
>JABUQX010116441.1:0-7500 GCA_015478945.1 Trachelipus rathkii | reverse complement strand
TTAAAAAATGTTATAAGGAACCAAAAAACACCTATTGCTGTACGCAGAATCAAATGGTATAATATTAATAAATTATGACTATTAATAAGGAGAATGTAAATTTTAGTAATTGGAAACATATTTAATTTAATTAATAACAACTCTTCCACAATCAGCTACTCCTTCCATTAAACATTTCAGCACATTGTTGACCAAAAACAACCAACTACCGTATACAATAAATGCACTGTCTGTTTGTGTTACGCATTACAATGTAACTCATTGACTGTGTGTGTGTGTCTCTTACGTGTTTCTTTCGTTATTGAATATGGATCGTAATTACCACGTGTATTCATACTCTGAACTAGCTGACATGCATCTAATGTATGGGATGGCACGCTGCAATAGTTCTGCAGCAAGACGTTTGTACCAAGAGAAATATCCCAACCGAATTTGTCCAAGCGCAAGGTTTTTGTCACTATTTATCAACGCCTGTCTGAAACAGGGTATTTGCAGTCCAAAGAGCACACTAATTGCAGGCAGACTCCGATCTACTAAGACTGTTGATTAGAAGAATTAGGTTCTTAATGAAAATTTCTTGAGCATCTGAAAAGAGCACGCAAGCAATTGTACCTACAGTTTTATTCGAAACCAATCTAGCATTTGGAGCGTTAACTTACACGAGCAACAGTTACACCGTACCAAGTCCATGGTGCATACTCTATCATTTGCCATCGCTTGGGACTATGCTCCTCGTGTGTTATTGTCAATGCGTTTCTTGAACAATGTATTGACCCCAAAAATTTAACGAAGGTTTTATTTTACCACGAGGCTCACTTTCCAAAAACAGCTATCGTTAACGTTCACAACACATTTAGGCAGACGAGAATCCTCATGCAATTAAACAGAATCGTTCACAACATCAGTTTCAGTAACATTTGCCGGCAGAATTTTTACATGTGATCAGTATACTTATGTTCGAGCTTTCTCCCAGGCTTAATGGCATAATCTACTTAACTTTTTGAAACATGAGCTCCGTACCTTGTTTGATAATGTACCTCTTCAGCTTGCGCCAAAACATGTGGTTTATGCATGATGGGGCTCCTTCACACTTTAGTGCTGCAGTTCGTGAACACCTGAATGAGACCTTTCCCAATCAATAGATAGGTCGAGGTGGCCCAGTTCCGTGGCCAGTAAGGTCACCAGACCTAAATCCTTTGGATTAATACCTTTGGGGACATTTAAAGACCTTAGTATACTCTTCTCCAATCGACACCGTTTAAGACCTACGATTAAGGATTATGAACAGAATTGAAACGATCAAACAGACTCCTGGGAATATTTGAACGGGTCCGACAATCGATAGAGACGCCTGGACGCGTGCATTGGAAACAACGGAGGTCATTTTCAATCATCTTTAGTCTTTTGAAATCATTTGTAGGTGCTTTAGGAAATAGTATGTTTATGTTGTACAAAATTAAACCTACCATACAATAATAATATGTTTACTTACACCTCCTATTCCGAATGAGTTATTCGTTCCTCAAATACCTTTAACGTCCGCCATTTTTAAATTTAGTTTGTAACGTTACTTGTTTCCGAGGATACAAGATGTTTAGTAAAAACACATACGACATCAGACGGATAACTAAGCACATTACGTCATACCTTTATAGGAACTTACCTTTATTTTTTGCATTTCTTATCAGTTACCAAAAATTTTGACCATATTTTTGAATCACCCTGTATATACTATATATATTATAGTATATATATATATATATACTATATATAATATATATATATATATATATATATATAATATATATTATATATATATATATATATATATATATATATATATATATATATTATATATACTATATTATAGGATATATATAGTATCTATATATATATAAATATAGGCCAAACTAAAGAAGTTACCCGCATGATATCTCGAAAACTGAGATAGGTACAAGAAAACTGATAACATATATGGAATCAGCGTATGAAATTTGTATGGAAAATGCCAAAAAAAAAATTTTACTTTTTTTTTTATTTTTTTTTATATCTCCAAAACTACAATAGGTATAAAAAAAATACATATATGGAATCAGCGTATAAATTTTTTTAGGGGGCTCGAGCCGACGGTGGGACAGAGGGGGGGACGTTTTCCATACCCCGTAGGGGAGGGGCGGAGGAACCCCCGCGACACCCAAATACCAAAGAGCGGGGGTTCCGGAGACCCTCCCCGGAGGGGGGAAATAGTCCTACCCCGTCGTCCCCCAGGAGGCCGAGAGACCCCGACTCTTTGCATTTTTGCAGGTTTACCCTGGGGTATTTTTTAGTTAAAAAAATACATATTTCATACGCTGATTCTAAAAATGTTATTAGTTTTCTTGTACCTATCGTAGTTTTGGAGATATAAAAAATAAAAATAAAAAAAAAAAGTAAAAAATTTTTTTTTCATTTTCCATACAAATTTCATACGCTGATTCCATATATGTGTTATCAGTTTTCTTGTACCTATCTTAGTTTCGAGATATCATTTTTTTTTTTTGGGGCGGGGTAAAAAAAAAAAAAAAACTTTTTTCCTTTAAAAAAGGGGTTTTTCAAAAACCCCATTTTATATATATATATATATAATATACATATATGATATATATTATATATATATATATATATATATATATATATATATATATATATATATATATATATATATATATATATATTATATATATATTATTATATATATCTATATTATACCTATATATTTATATATATTATATATATATATATAATGGCATTGGATTTACGCCCTTATCTCTCTAAGAATGTGTGTTTCTAGGATACGGGACGGGGACCCAATTCTTCATGCATCCCACAACCACTTTGCTCCAACCTCCATCCTATTGAAAAGTGGTTTAATTTAATATTAATGTTGTTATTACCTTTATTTATTCCTTGTTAATGCACAAATTTTATTATGAGTAGGTTATGTTTTAAAAATAAAAGTTTTTCGGCTTTATATTCATGAAATCGGGAACGTCTGACTTCATAGGTATGCCCAGCGCCACTGAAAAGTTGTTAACTGTAACACTGTTCGGAGGGCAGTTTAGGAATGAACAAGCAACTTTTGCCAAATCTGGATACTCTTTGCTTTTTATACTTTCACCATTTTAAAGCATCTTCCTGTGGACCCAGTCTTTTTTCTTTGTGATACTTTTCTATGAAGTCCAGTGATGTGCTGCTTGCGATATTCTCCTCTTCATTGTCACTAGTGGAAGAAAGAATTATATTCAGAGTCTCAGTTAGTGATGTACGCGTACTGGAACAAGGTGTTGGTGAAGAATCTCTCTTTCGTTTTCTTTCTGGTTCAGCATCCTCTAAATGTTTATTTTCAAATTTCATGTCGTCACAAAGCCGAGCTAGAAAATATTTTACTTGATTAGTTATTTGTGCAGACAGAAAAAATTTTACCCTTATATCTTGGATTAAGATATGTCGCTAATTTATACATGCACTCAATTTTAAAGCCCGGTTAAGGCTAACTGTAAAAGTATAGCATATATTCAATTCAAAACGTTGATTCGCTAAGCTGTAATTTTTTCGTATGTCTCTAGAGATTTCACCTATCCAGACAATATTAACCACTCTAAATTGTTAAGAACAGGTATTTTTGGATTTGTTAGCAGCGTTCAAACAGAGTGACTCTTTTAATTTTTCGCTCTTTTCAATATATGCAAAGTGCTGTTCCATCTTGTAGATGAATCATGTACAACGTTTAATACAAGCACTTATGCCTCTTTTGAATTTTCTTCAACTTTTCTTGAGCCATGGCTGAATGCTGGAAATGAGTGGCAATCGTTCGACATTTGACAATGAGGTCGTTTATTTCCTTTTGTAAGTCTATTTCAATTTTAATTATTAACTCTATTTTGTGTACTGTACAATCCAAATTATTTAGCCCAGAAAGAAAAATTGCTTTATTTATATTTGCTCAAGAATCTCGTATTAAACAATGAATGCTTGGTCTTTCACTGTCGCATTTTCAATATTTGGTCAAATTTTCTTGAAATCTATTCTCATATGTGCCGATTTTCTAAAGATACAGCACCTAATACAAGATTTATTCTCTAAAACTTCTTGTTGATAGTATGTATGGTCAGGCTCAGTAACGACGACCCAGCTGAAGTTTCTGACCATGCAGCTATAGTGAAAGTAAATATATTGTATTGCTTTATTTCATCAATTATTTGTTTTATTTTTTTTGAAAACAGATTCATATATCACATTGCATATCAGGAGCGAATAGAAATTCCATTGCCTCAGTTTGTATTGCGGAATAACTTCCGCCAACAATCTCTTTAATCTAGGATCTTTCACATGTCTGAATGATATCATCCATCATCATTTCAGATATACGTTTATCCACTCTCTTATATTTATTAGTTGCACCCTAGTGCTTTGTAGCATGAAAATACTCTTTAATATTTGATTTCATTTCAAGAGCAGCAGTTTTTTCTTTCTGTCTTGATCTTCATTATGGTGTTCTTTTTGATCAATGGCATCTTTAAACTGTTTTTTTGTGCTTCGATCTTAAATAATTTATTAGCGAAATCGTTCCTCGTCCTTTTCTTGAAAACTTTTTATCTCAAAGAGAACATTTTGCAGTCATTTGACTCTTTGGTGAAATATTTCCATACAGCAATTTTCTTTGACGACGTAATAGTTTATGTAAACAAGAATGTTAAGTAATTTTTTAGCACTTTAAAACAATACAACCAGTAATAATGGTCATTTTGTATAAACCAACATGAAACATGGTGCCTCAAACTACGAGGCAAAAAAATTGATAAATAGTTGCCATTGAAAATTATTGGGAACTCAGAATTTTAATTTATAGATTAAATAAATTTTCGCAAATGATAATTAAATGTATGTCTGCGTTGCAACAGATCTAAACAGCCTTTTATTATATTTTTCTATTTTTTTTCTGCTAGCAGGTCATGTCTACAGAAACTAATGCAAAATCATGAAAATTATTATTGCTTTATATAATAAATAATAGAACTGTTTGGAAGCTAAGAGTAGAGGTTAGTGAGTTTGCCCGTCAGCAGATAGTCGACAAGTTCTTTCTCTTTCGAATTTTTTATTTCATTATTTATATATATATATATATATATATATATATATATATATATATATATATATATATATATATATATATTATATATATATATATATATATATTTATATATATATATTATATATATATATATATATATATAATATTATATATATATATTATATATATGATTTGAAATTGCATCAATGGAGAAATCCTTTCATCAGTTGGCTTTGTGATACTCGGTTCGATTATATGCATTTATTTAAACATCGTAGATATATTCGAACAGGCGTTTCTAAAAATATAACAAACTATAAATATATAAAAGTACAAATACTAAATGCTAAAAAATAAACATAATAATTATACATTGGTTGCATTGAAAATTAGTTATTCCTGTTAATAAGTGTTCAATAAAAAATTATCAGTATTTTTTGGACTTTTTATTTATTTTTGTCCTTTTTAGCTTTTGTTTGAAAACTCATAGATGTTACTTATTTATATTAATACCACATTCACACCAACTATATTAATACCTATAAATATAACTATTACCTTCTAATTACTGATGTATTTGGATTTCAGAATGTCTGAGATTAGGGTGGTTGGCTTAGCTATTACTCAAAATTGTAGGACTGCTTCTTTATCAATAAAGTTGCTTGAAGATGGCTCTAATCAAATAGCTGACAAATTCCTTAATTAAATTTCTTCTGGATGAATTCTTAGCTTTTGTAGAGTTTTTCTTGATGTTCTAAATTTTCTTCTGGCTTCTTTATTCATATATTAGATGATTGAAGAATTGTCAATTGCTATTAATTCCACCTTACTAGTTTCTTCTTTGTGAAATTAATAAGCTCTTGAAATAGATGGTACTAAGTGCTTCTTCAAATGGCTTAATGTTGATTGAATTTCAATGCTGTACTTTGCTTTTATTTTCTTTGTTTACTTTAGCAAAGTTGACAGTTTGTTGCTTCAATAGCTTGTTTGAGTTTCTGCAGTATCTTCATATATACTATTTTTTACTTATTATTTGGCTTTCTTTAGCCTGTATTCTATTTGCAAGTCCTTATGTTGCCCCACCTTGTATTCTGCTTTTGTCATCAATTTTATCTGTTTTGCAATCATTTTTTGCTTTTCTACTCTTCTCATATTTTGGTAACATTTTGTAACCATAGTTGATGCTCATATAGTACACATTAGTAATGAATTTTCTGTAATCCTTATATTTATTTTTTGTTTCCTTTTTTTTCTTATATTTTAATGCAAAATATAACATATTCCCCCTTTTGCTAAGAATATTAAGTTTTCTTGTTATTCTTAGTTTCCTTAGAGTTTACAATTCTGTTGTCTTCTTGTTATAATCCTGCACTTTCTCTCAGCAAGATCAATTTTGTTATTGGTCTTTTCAAAATTGTTGTATTTAAAGTATTCTTGTCTTTATTTATTTTCACATCTACTATTCTCACTCTGTTTGAGTCATCTTTGTAAACTTTTACTATTTTTCCTAAATTCCACATATTTCTTGGTTTGAAGTCATCTATTAAAAGGACTAAATCTCCCACTTGGTGTGATTCTTTTTCTGCTAACCATTTACTTCTTTTTTGCAATAAAGGGACATATTCTTTGATCCATCTTTTCCAAAACAAATCAGCAAGATACTGAACTTGTTTCCATCTTTTATATAAGTAGCATCTTTGTCCTGAAATAATTCCTGGAGGAAAAGCTTTATATTACCTTTAAGAGTTAGTAGATGATTTGGTGTCAAAGCTTCTAAGTTTTCTAAATCATTTGAAAATTCTGTTATTGGTCTATTATTTATAATGAATTCTATCTCACAGAACAAAGTGTTCAAGTTATCATCTGTCAACCTTATTGGCTGTTCTAAGAGTGAAGCTTGTAATATATTTCTTACAGTTCTAATGTGTCTCTCAAAATGACCCTTAGAAACTATGGGGGGGTTGAATAACCACTGTATTTCTTTTTGTTCAAAAAATTTATTTACTTGCTTATTATTCAAATTTTTAAACTTAGTCCTTTTTGTGGAATTCTTTGTTAGCTTGTTCACAAGTTCAATCCATTTAATTCTGATCGGATTAATTTTCACATTGCCTCTTCGACTGATAAATCTTCTTAGAGCATTGATAAAAGCAAATCAGTAATCTAATGAAATATAACATCTTCTACAAATGTATAGCTCTTTGCTTTACTTAAACATGCAGGATATTAATCCATATCTTTTTTTCTCTTACTTTCCCTCTTCCCAGTAGTACTATTTAAGAAAAAAAGGGAGTCGAAGAACTTCGAACAAAAATGATTTTTGTTTGGGGAAAAATTTTTGGTGGTAATAATCACATTCTATCTATCTTGGGCAAATCTCCATCTCTCTC
>JABUQX010116440.1:0-26508 GCA_015478945.1 Trachelipus rathkii | reverse complement strand
TATTATATTACACTAACTAGTGTTTACTTTACAGGCTACAAAATGTACTACACAATAATAGTCTGGTAATCTTGGTACTACACTACAGTAATTTCTTTAAGGTACTATATTTTCAAGGTAATATAATACTAGTACTACAATGATTTTCTAGTGTTATTCTATGTAAAAATCCACTATGTTATTGCACTAAATGTACGTTCTACAGTTAGTTATTAAAGTATTAGAGTATCTACATTAGAGTATCTACTTTCTATATTTATAGTAGGATAAGAAGATAAGAAAGAAAATCTACAATTTAGTTATTTCTACTATGCTGCCACGCTCAAAATGCGGTCCCTGTTCGGGCGCCACGTAAAATATAAGGGTATGTAGCGGAGAGAAGTGATTCACTCACGCTTGTGAATTTAATTTAAAGCAACCCATTACAGGGCAATTGATGATGAAACAAAAAAAACAAGGGTGGGAGAATGAATTGACCCGCAATGTGGTCGCCCTCTGCGCAAGTGATCCCCACCTCCTAGCCTCACAAATCACGAGCAACGATAGTGCTCCTTTAATTATCTATGCCCAGATAGGAGCTTAGAGTTTACTCTCCCAGAGTCAAAATGTCAACAGGGACCACACTTTAAAGCGCACGGCAGCTGTTAATTGGCAACATTTATCTAATATATAACAAAGATAGATAGAAGGATGAGAGAGAGAATAAGAAGTTTTAAGAAATGGTGGATTAAACTGAATCTAAAGAACAAAGTATAAAGTTTATTTAAAGATTAATTGAGAATTAGAGTTCAACTATACAGTATATCATAAAAGATTAAATATTAACAAGTAACCAAACTGTTTTATTCTAGCAATACTATGAATATAATGACTGATTATATATGATAGTACAATATACAAGGGACATTCACAACCGAGATCAAGCATATACAGGTTGACGATGGTTTATGAATGTCTAAAAAAAAAACAAATATATCTTAAGACTAAATTTTATATACAATAATTAGGTTCAGAAATCAGCATGACACATGTAAGTGAATAGTGGATTAAATTCATAAACTAGGTGTTATCTAACCCTACCAGATTCCACTTCGGCATGCAGGACTATATGTTGATAAAATTGAATACTTAAATTTCATAAGTTTGATTGGTTCAAGTCGTGAATTAAGGAGCCCCAGCTCCCGTTCAAATGAATATGATCTATGGGCAACCAGCCCTGGTTTAAATGATGAGTTAAGTTTCTGTTCCCAGATTAGCTTTTCTGTCTGTTGAACAAAACAGTTAAGCATTGTTATAACCTTCTAGGAATTAAACAAATTAAACAAATTGAACATTAATGATTGATAAAGAACCTACCCCAATGGGACAGTTTCGATGACGTTTAATTAGACTAGGCTAAACTTTCTATGATCAAGCAGGCAGAGAACAAAATAGAAAAGATGGAAGTTCTGTCGGCAATAAAATTATTATAAGATAAATAATACCACAAAAAGTATGAAATATGAAATGTGCGCGTTAAGTTTTTATGTTTAAAAACATACCTTATACATTCAATAATATAGACCTCCAAGAACTTTGGGACAACATGAACATCCACAATTGACTGACATATAATGTCCCTGCCTAAACTGACTCTAACTATGATTAATTAAACAGAGAAAGAAAAAGCTATGACTTCTGAAAAGCATTAAATTCTTGAAACATGACATATATTTGGGTATGCATACACAAATATATGTAATATCCAAATTAATAAAATATATAAACAAAAAAAATAATATTAAACCCATAGTGTACTGCACTTTTCACAATTACTGATTGTGCAATAACAAATTAAAATAGTATCTACAATTACTAAAGTTACTACTAGTTTCCTTAAAGTTAATAAAAAAAATACTTAAAATATAAATGTAATAAATGTTTTGAAACATGACCTCTCAAGGGTGAGCTCACCCTTACAGCGCTCTTTGATTTATAGAAATATTAATAAAATTATCATTAAACGCAGGCAAAAATTTATCTTTTAAAGTATCTATCATTTTAGTGGTTCTATAAATAGTAGTTTTAATTTCTGATGGGCATTCTAAAGATACAATCAAGTCAAGATATCCTTCGATAAAATTTACTTCACCGGAGTGATACAAAATGATACCTGGCAGTACTCTTGTTTCTTCATTAATGTTAGTGGAGATGGATAAGACTGCAGGTAAAAGAAGTAATGCAAATGCTGGATGTAACATTTTCATTTTAGTCTGAAATGATTATTACTTTGATTTAATAAATGAGGTCGCCTTTTTACTAAAGTAAAATTAAAATAATTAATTAAATGTATTAAATTCTTTTTAAAGTTACCTATGGTTATACTAGAATTACGTTAATTTTAAAATTTAAAATTGGAATCAAGTTTGATATGTTTCTGATAATAAATTTAATTAATGAAATCAAATAATTAAAATAAAATGAACTTCATAAAATGAAATCAAGTTTATTGGATCTTGGATAATAAAACTAAAGATAAAATCTTCAACATTCTGATTATAATTAAAATGAAAATTAAAATTAAAGAAGCTTTAAGTAAAACTTAAAATTGTAGCATTCTGATTATCATGAAATTAAAAATTAAAAATTAAAAGATTATATAGCATGAGGCTAATTAATATTAATAAAAGCTGATCAGGCTAATTAATATTAATCAAAGTTAATTATAGCATAAGGCTAATTCTGAATTAAAATCAAAATTAAAAATAAAAGCAAGCTAATTATATAGCTTAAGGCTAATTCTGAATTAAAATCAAAATTAAAATTTAATAAAATTCTTAATATTAATAAAAGCAAGCTGATTATATTTTTATTATTCTAATATTAAAACGAAATTTTTCGATTTTTATTTTGTTTTTCTTTTTAAAAATAAAAAATAATAATAAAAACATGTTACTAATAAAAAATAAAAGTATATAAACGTTGTTATTTTAAGAAACGTAAATTTAAAATTTTTCTATTTTTTTATGGGTTTTTTAGTTTCAAAAGAAAAGACTGACCCCTGGGGGCAAAAAAAAAATTTATCCGAATTCGTAACGGACATAATAAAAATATGGAAACTTATACTAAATGATGATGAATAGAAAAGTGTAAAATTGTGTATTTTGTGTGATATGACATAATACAAACTTAAACCTAAAGGTTATGAACACAAATAAAAATAAAATAAAATATTTATTTACAAAAATTTTATACAATCTAAGAGATTTTAACTCTTAGGAGGCAAATAGTAAAGTCTATTTCCTCTTCTAGTCATTTCCAATGGCAAAACAACTGGAGGTCTCTGTAATTCTGTTTCAGAAGACTCTTGTGTTGCTTCTTCCGTTCTTGGTGGTAGAGATTGAAGAGATTCATGCTCTCTTTGTCTTGTTTGACTTCTTGTAATTCTTCGTTCCACATCCCTCGGACCTCTGAATTGCTGGTGAGGTCTATACGACGGATCTTCTTTTCTATCATCTCTTGTGCCTTCAGATGTTGATAAATCCATAATTTCTTCTGGAGGTGTTACCTCATCATCTTTGGGAAGTGTTTCAGCGGAACTTGGCACATTTTCCCCTACAGTTCCATCTGCAAGTGGTGTTACCAAAGCATCCTCTTGTACTTCTGGAATGACAGGCTGTTCCTCATGTTCAGAACTATCTGAAATATATGAATCCTCTTGTCTGATTGGTGATAGAGACGGTCTATATCCTCTTACTTGAGTTCTTGTTTGTGGAGTAGAATTCATCAATCTACTTCCTTGAGGAGTATCAGGTATTCTCTGGTTACAAGAAGTTTGTGTTTCTTCTACAGGATTCTTTTGTTCTGGTGTTGAATCCTCAGGTATAACATTTTGTTCATCATAAAAATTAGGAGGAATCCAAGAAGAAGTGGTTGGAGATTCTTGATCATCTTCCTGTCGATCTACTTCTTCAGGTTCCATACTTGTTCTTTCTGTTGTAACTTTCGGGGAATCCAATGTTTCTTGAATTGCATCTGGATTCCAAATCTCATCATTATCAAATGAAAAATGAGATTCTGTAATCTTTTCTACTGGAATTATTTTTACATTATCCCGGTGAACCGGAAATAATTTCGTTGAATTTAAACACGAAAGCATAAGCTTATTTGGCTCCTTTATTTGATTTACAATAAAAGGACCTTCAAATCTTTTGTTCAATTTAGAACTCTGTTCTGGTTTCTTTACAGCATTCACAAAAACATAATCGCCCACTTTCAATTCTCTTTGTGTGGCATGTTTGTGTTGCTGTTCCATAGCTTTAATTGTTTCTTTTTCTAGATTTTCTCTAGCTAAATCTCTTATTGCTTCCATTCTTTCCACTACGACATCTACCTCATCTGATATGAATTTTCTATTTTCCGATTTATTTGTAAATGGAGAGACATAATCAGGCATCTCGTAGGGAAGTCTCTTTATATATCCATGCAGGACAAAATGTGGAGATGATCCAATGGATCTATTATACGATGTATTAATTGCTATTTGAGCAAAAGATAAGTATTTTGACCAATCTCTATGATTGTCCTTTACAAAATGACGGAGGAAATTTTCAATATCTGCATTCAATCTTTCAACTACACCATTTTGACTTGGTTTGTAGGGCAGAATATTAACCTTTTTTATCCTCCAAGCTTTACATAGCTCTTTGAAGGCAGCTGACGTAAATTCTGGGGCATTATCCGAGGCTAAAATTTCTGGGCTCGAATGTCGGCATATTATTCTTTCTTGTAAAGCTTGAGCAAATTCTTGGCTTGTTCTTGATTTACAAGCGACTAATTCGCAATATCGTGTCAAAACATCTCTGAATACGAGAATGTGTTTGGCACCTGAAACTGAACATGTGGGAAGTTTTCCTATACTATCCACATGTACTCTAGAAAACGGAGTATAAGGAAGAGGCCATCTGTTTATTTCAGCTTTTGGAGGCCTAGGACCTTTAACCTTAGCACATGACACGCACTGAGAACAGTACTCCTTTACTAACTTACTTAGATGAGGAAAAATGTATCTTTCTCTAACTCGTTTTTCAGTCCTCTGCTGTCCTCCATGCCCACTTCCAAGTGAAGAATGGCACTGATCTATAACTGAGTAGATCATGCTATCTGGTACTTGTATTACATAAGGTTCCTTTCTAGTTGCATAGTACAATACTTTCTTATGGAAAATATGTGGATAAGTTTTAGGGTTTTCCTTAGCCCACTTAACTAATTCTTTTAATCTAGGGCAATTCTCTTGTTCCCTATTAAAAGTTTCTTTCGTTAAAATAAAATCTTTTCTTGGTAATATTGGTTTCTTTTCTCCTTTGAAAAAATAAACGTTTGGAGCTTTTGCTGGGTGCCTACTCAAATAATCAGGCGGTATGTTAGTTTTTCCTGTCTTATACTTTATAGTTGGCGAAAAACTATTAACAAATAAATTCCAGCGGGCCAACCGTCCAGTCTGCTGCTTATTACGGAAGATAAAGCAGAGAGGTTGGTTATCAGTTAATATGGTGATGGGATAACCAAACACCGTATTTTTAAACTTCTGTAGTGAGAAGACAACAGCCAAACATTCCTTTTCTATAATATCATAGTTGAGTTCACTGCCTCTTAACACTCTTGAAACGAACGATAATGGCTTTTCTTTGCCATCGTCCGACATTTGGTAAAGAACTCCCCCTATTCCATAGTCGCAGGCGTCTGTACCTATAAAAAATGGCTTGGAATAATCTGGGAAAGTTAACTGAGGTTGAACAACCAATTTCTCCTTTAAGAGTTCAAATGCTTTTTGGTGTTCTTCCTTCCACTCAAACTTAATATTCTTTTTTATTAAGTTATATAATGGTTTCGCAATTAGTGCAAAGTCACTAATTAAAAAGCGAAAATAACTGAAAAATCCTAATAAAGATTGTGTTTCCTTAACACTTGCTGGAGGGACGAAACTCTTCATCGATTCTATCTTCGCTGGATCTGGTGAAATTCCGTCTCTTCCTATTTTAAACCAATACAATACTGAAGTTTGTAGAAAATGACATTTGGTCAATTTAACTCTCAATTTGTTTTCTCTAAACGCAGTAAAAACTTTCTTTAAGTTTTCAAAATGTTCTGCCTTATTTTTACCCATGATTAAGACATCATCCAAATACACTTGGGCAATAGGTCCTAATAAATGGTTCAACGCGACTTGCATTGTCCTAGCATAGGTACTTGGGGCATTGCGGTGCCCAAATAATAATCTGGTTGGGCAGAATAATCCTTTCCTTGTACGGAAAGCCATTAATTTCTGTGTTTCCTCCTCGACTTCGAGGGAATGGTAAGCATCTATCAAGTCACAGCTAGTAAAAATGGTACTACCTCCTAGGGACGAAAATATCTCGTCTATTGAGGGCAATGGGTACACATCTGGGACGCTGAAAGAGTTTAAATACCTATAGTCTATACAGACTCTTGGTTTATTAGAGTTCTTTTTGGCCACCACCAGTAGAGGTGAACTATGTGGCGAATAGCAAGCTTTAATATATCCTTTCTTTAAAGCTGCGTCTGTGAAATTATCGATGTCTTCCAAATAGCGATGTGGGAGACGATACTGTTTTCTAAAAATGATCTTTGGAGCATCTGGGGTAAGTTCTATTTCAAACTTCTGTATAGGACAGACAGGAACTGCATCATCGTCCAAAGCAATGACGTCCTTGTATTCCATTAACAAATCTAAAAGTTCTTCTAAATGCTCAGGTTTCTGTAAAATAGAAACATCTGCTTCTTCTTTACTTAAATTATCTGTTATAATCTCTCTGTATGCATTTTTCAACTGTTTATCTGATAAATTTTCTGAGCAGGTTACTATACAAGTAGATCCTATCTGCTTATTCTCTGTAGATACTATTTGCTTATCTTCTGTAGATACTATTTGCTTATCTTCTGTAGATACTGCTACTGCTACAGTATTAGTTTTATTAAAATATTCTTTTTCATTAATCTTTAAAATAGGATGACATTTCCCTATGTTTTTATTTCTTTTTAAATAAAAAGGTTTGTCACTTAGATTAATATAACTCAAAATAACTTCATTGTTTCTAACTGGGCATACCGAGTTTGCAAAATATAATGGCCCTAAGGAAAAAGCAGGTGTTATTAAACACTTCTTTTCCAGTTTCAAATCTTCTTTACTCTCAGGTCTGACTTTCAAATAACCATAAGATTGAGCAGGTGCCATTGTTTCTTCTATTAATAGCAATTGAACTTCTATTTCTTCGTCTGCTATTAAAGGTCCTTCCTCTACTGGAGGAAGTTGTGAATTTTCTTTGTTCTCTTGAAGAACAACAGAATTTTTATTTATTTCTATCTTTGTAGGCTTCTTCAATGAACCTTTATTAATTATTCTCTTTGTAGGCTTTTCAAGAATGGAGCCTTTATTAATTAATCTCTGTGTAGGCTTTTCAATAATGGAGCCTTTATTAATTACTGGTTTACAGTTATCACTGTAATTATTTACTTTAAACTTATCATTCCTATTGGAATTATCTATGAAATCTTTTCTATGATTATTAATCATTCTATCTTTCTTAGTTATCTTTTCATATTGATTCATGAGAAAAAAGCTTCCTAACTTGGCAAAGATTTTAACTTTTATTTCGTTATCCTTTTCTTTAAGATTTAAACGCGATGAAGAAAGGTCTATAGTTATAGGTAAGTTAGCTAAAAGACTTGTACCTAGTAGAATTCCATTCCAAGCTCCAGTACTTCCAGTCTTACACACTAAAAAGGTAACTGGGTAATACTGTTGGTGTAGCCTTAGAAGTAGATCAACTTCTCCTATAGGGTGGATCATCTGAGTTCCAATCCCTTGAACTATAATACTAGCTTCTTTAAGAGACAGTTTAAATCTTCCTTCTCTTTCTATTTCCTTTAATCTATCCAACGATATCAAACAGGTTGTGCTCCCTAAATCTAGTAGGCTATGAACTTCAACCTCGTTCTGACCTTTTGCTGGAGTCAAAAATATTGACAAAAAATAATGACATCCCAATTTTGGGGGTCTAATTCCTACACCAAAGAAGCTAGAGGTTACTATAACACCTCTCTTCTTTAAGCTTGAAGTATTTTCTTTAATTACTGTTCTATTTACCATTTCTTCATTTAAATCTTTGCCAGAACTCAAAAATTTGGTTCTCTTGTAGAGAGATCTGGTGTGAAAAACTGTTCGTTCTCTTCTTCTTCATCTTCAGCTCCAGATATTTCTTCATGTTCTGGATCCGCTTGATGATTAGAAATCAGGTGAACTCTGGTTGTTTTCTTAGGACTCTTACCTTGATAGCTACGCTCATTCTTTGAGTAAGAGTTTGACTTTCTAGTATTTGAATCATTTTTTATCTCGACTTTTCGAGCTTTGACCCCATTATCAAAATCAGTGGGGTTATTATATGGTATTACCATATTATTTTCATTTTCATTAGGGATCCACACAGGGGCATTCTTGCAATTAGACGTCGAACCCCGGGCATGGAACTTTCTACATATTCTGCAATACGTGGTATTCCAACCACAGTTTCGAGAATGATGACCTAAAGATTCACATTTTAGGCAATAGTCCATTGACTTTATTTCTTTACTGGAGAGTTTCTTAACTACTCCCTTATTAAGTCTTATATTTGGAGAAGGGCTTGTTCTTTTTCCTGTAAATTTAGAAGTGTTCTTTTTATTACCCCATTCCATGGTTCTGTTCCTCATGGAAGGGTTATATGTAGTTCTTTCTTTTCTAACTTCACTATTATTATTGCTATTGTTCTCTGTATAGAACACTCTAGCTGTATTTCTTCTATCTTGTTCTGCTCTATGGTTAGTCTGGAACAAGACTCCTTCTTCTATTTGACTAAGTTTCTCTAAAATTTCTACGAAACTCAAGTCTGGATTAAAGACTTTTAAAACTTTTTCTCTAAGTCTTCTATGATCTCTGAGCTCTTCCATACTCTCTAAAATCTTAGTCATAATTAAGATATTTATCTGTTGAGAAGTAAATCCAAAGGAAGGCTCGATATCTATGAGTTTTTTCTGATATTCCCAAAGGAGATTCTTCAAGTCCAACATGAATTCAGTAAGAGTTACATGTGGTCTCCTTTGAAATTTCATGAACTGTTTCAATAAACAGAAGATTGTCTCGGCTTTGTCTGGTTTGAGAAAAATCTTCAATTGAATCAAAAAGTCTTCTAAGGTCTTGCACCTAGAGAAACTATTATCCTTAAGAATATATTGGCGGGCCTCTGATGAGAAATCAGAAGAGATTGTAGTCTTAGCATAGTCTATTTTCTGACGTTCCGTTATTAGGCCTAACGTGCGTATCTTCTCTTGCAACGTAGTGAGGTATTCTTCAAATTTAATGCCTACCCAAGCTTGTGTCTTGGTATTTCTTCCATACAATTTTAATTCTTTAGCTAATTCTGGAAGTGGAGGGGCATACGCAGCGTTTGGATAATATCCTCCATAAGGGGGTCCATATGGGTATGGATGGTAACCAGGTTGCATTGTAGGAAGGGGTTGTTGCCAACCTGTGGGAGGTGGCTGCATACTCAAAGGATTATTTTGGGATGGCCCCCACGGATTCTGAGGTTGTCCTCCATATAAAGTATCACTTGCTTGGTTCTGTCCCCAAGCTCCACTAAACTCACTTCTATTGTTAAATATTTCTGTTTGGCCATTCCAGGAAGGATAAGTTTTCTTTTTATTTGAAGGGGGAGTGGCCCCCGATGCATTTAAATGTATATTAAAGGTATTGTCCAAAACATTTGTCTTTTGGAGCACCTTAGGTATTCTTGCTGTATTTTCTGTATTTCCTGGTTGATGCCAGTCCCAAGCTGTTCTCTGATTTGGGTTTAACGACATTGTATCAATGTTAGAAGGAGGTAGATATACTGGAGGAAGTCCCATATCCTTTTGTGTGGGTTCCCTTATCTTGGGCTTTGCTCCTTTATTCTCTTCTGTTTTCTGTCCGTCAGTAGTCTTTACTTCTGTTACATCATGTTCTTCATCTTGATTAACATCTTCTGTATTGTCTTCTTTATTGGTATCATCCATGTCCTCATCCTTGTTCTCTGTTGAATCATTATTTTCTAAGTCTTTATTATCCCCTTCAGCTCCTCCTGAAGCTCCATTAGGGTCAACTGGTCCGGCTATAGCCCTTTGAACCAGGTAGCAGAGAATGAGAAACAATGTAGAAAATACGAAGACGGTAAAGACTATTGGTTCAAGCATAGTCATGATTAAACTTTAATTAATTCAAGTTAATCAAATAAAAAAAAAAACTAAGTTCTCAAACTGTTTATAAAAAAAAACTAAAGTCTCAAAAATATTTTTCAAAGTTTTCAAAAAAAAAACTAAGTTTTCAAAATATTTTTTCAAAGTTCAAAAAAAAAACGCTAAGTTTTCAAAAATATTTTTTCAAAGTTTTCAAAAATATTCAAACTGTTTTCTAATATTTTTTCAAAAAATTTTCTATGTTCAAAGAAAATATGTAAAGTTCTATTTAAACTCAAACAAAAGAGTTTATATCAGTATTAACTTTTAATTAAATAATTAAAATTATTTTATTCGATTTTAATTATTAATTACTGTTTAAAGTTAATCACTATTAAATTTAAAAATTAAAATTTAATCACTTTAGATTCTAAGTTCAGAAATAAAAATAATTTTCTTTTAAAATTATTTAAAAATTTCAAAGTTCAAAAAAAAATAATTTTCTTTCAAAATTATTTAAAAAATTTAATTCAAAGTTCAAAAATAAAAATAATTTTCTTTCAAAATTATTTAAAAATATCAAAGTTCTATTTTCAAAAATAAAAATAATTTTCTTTCAAAATTATTTAAAAAAAAAATATCAAAGTTCTGATTGATAATTATATTTAATTAATTCTCTGTACTGTAATTAATTAATTAAGAAACAGCTATCCCCTTTTTCTAGTCGGGTGTGTTCTTAAAATGTTAAAGGTCAACTTATTTGTTCTACTGTTCTTCTATTAACTGTTCTCTGGGTTGAAATCAATCCATTTATATACCAACAAATTTATTTTTCCAATTCTGTTATAAATTGTGGTTTTTATAATCTCTGTTGCAGTAGAATAATTTTTAAAATATTACAGGTCAGTAAAATAAATTTCCAATTTTTCTGTAGCTAAATATAACAATTCTGTTATTTTTTAGGTCAAAGAAAACAATTTCTAATGTTTTTAGGTCAAAAATAAAATAATTTTCTGTTTTTTGGATCAATTAGGGCAATTTCTGTGCCGGTGACCTTTGGTGACCTTTTTCTGACCTTCTGACCTTTTTCTGAACATTTGACCTTTGGTGACCTTTGGTCAAAGTGACCTTGTCTGGGTGGCCTGGGTCTTGACCAAAAGGTTTTACCTTACTTTGATAATTATTAATTATGTTTTTGCTAAATTACGGATTTCCGATAATTGAAAAAAAAACTTATTTTTTAATTCACTCAAAAAAAGAAAAAAAAACACTTGGCTTCTTAAGCCTTCACTAAAAAAAACCGGGTTAAAAAAAACCGAAAGCGAAATTTTTACCACCTGAAAATATTCGCGGGACTACGACAAATGTAATTAATGCATAATTATAAAAAAAAAAAAAAAACCAAAATCGAAATTTTTACCACCTGTAAATATACGCGGGGTTACGACAAATATAATTAATGCATAATTATAATGAAAAAGTAATTAGTAGATTTATAATCAATAAAAGCAAAAAAAGGTATATATATATATATATATATATATATATATATATATATATATATATATATATATATATATATATATATATATAAAACGATGTGTGTGTGTGTTGTTTGTGTCAAGAGAATACAGCGCGGAAAAGGGAAAAGAAATGGGGGAAGAACTGAAGGAAGAAATGAGGGGATCAATGGGCCAAGATTTCAATCCCTCACTCTGGAGGCAATTCCCCATCTAATGCCGATTTCCCTTCCCTCCAACAATACTCCAATTCAGTGCCGCTTCTTTATAACTCCCTTCCCTCAACTCCTTACTCTTGTCTCCTTTACTATTTTTATTCATATACTATACTGAATGAATATTAGTAGAACGAATGCACTAACACACTTTTCGACACAACATTTTAAATCTCGTTTTATCATTCCCTATTGACTGTTTTTGATTTCATTAATCTTTAACTAGCTCTAATTACTTAACTAATTATAATTTTGTAAAACGGTTTTCACAATGATTCTCTAACTCTATACTACCCTTTAGTCAAATAAAAAAAAAATTAATTTATCTAGAACATCTATCTATTTTAAAGCTGTTAATTGCATATTTTTCTATTGTATTCTCAAAAGAACTTCCCTCAGGAACCATACATATAAAAAAAAATGCAATTTTATTAAATATTTGTATATATAATATAGTTTTCCTTAAAAAAAAAACAAAAAAAAAACATACAATAATGAAGACAGTAATGTCACTAATCAAAAATTTATTTAATATATTCTTTATATATTAAATTGTCTCTAAAAATTTTATTATTTTCACACATACTAAAGTAGCCTCCTTTCTAATGGCATTATGAATTTTTATCTCTGTCACAATCTTGTTAAAATTTGTTTTTGTAATTTTTTTGGAAAACAATAACATATGTTTTCTTTTAAAATTTTAACACCTTTGTGTGAAATTTTGCACAATATGAACATACTATATATATTAGCCAAAAGGCGGTAGATATTGATGTCAAACATGTTTCACAATTTCCTATCTAATTTAAATTTGAAACTTATGCATAATGAATATAATTGCATATTAAGATCCAAAGATGATAATAAGCCCATATCACTTGCATATAGTTTCCTATTCTAATTTAAACTTTAGTGTGAAAATCTGTTTTTTGTGTGAAAATATTAATTTTTGTACTCACAGTACTTCTAATTGATTTTCCACCTTTAAACTGCTGCTTTGCAAAGGTTTGGAGTCATCTATTGGTGACAAAGAAGTCACCTCTCACGGAATTGCTAAAATAAAGGGCTCTTGTAGACACAGAAAATCCTTAGGTTCGTATAGGCGAATCCCTCAACCGTTCCTTACGGCCTATCTTGTAGTCGTACCACGTACCAATAACTCGGACAACAGCAGCCACTGTAAATGAGAAGATTACACCTTCCAATATCCTGAGCGAAGTCGTCGCCAGTCTGGTGACTATAATATCCTTTGCACCAGATGTAGGACAATAAACGCACAATTCCTGAGAGTTTTATTTATATCCTTCAAATTCCAAAAACATCCAAAAAAAGTCTATAAAAATCTTCTAAAAAATACAGTTCCTAAACTGTATCCAAAAACCTGTATAAAACAATGGAAAACACATTATAAATTAAATGTTTGCTTTAAATAATGAGTTTACTAAAATAATTAGTATAGCTTTTTACTTAGTGACAGAGATACAAAAAGACGATTGTAATGTTAGCTTTCATGAATACATAAAAATCATTTTAAAATAGAAAAAAAAAAAATTTCCAATATTATAATCGATATTTTTATTTAAAAAATAATTAAAAGTATTAATTATAATATTATTAATTACAATATATCAAAAATATTAATAATAACTATTTTTAAAAAAATAGCAAAACATTCTTTATTTTAAAACATTAAAATATTATAAAGTAAAAGCTTAAATATTTTGACAAGATTATTATTATTATTATTATTATTATATATTATTATTTATATTATTATTATATTATTATTATTATTATTATTTAAAATTCAACATATACCTTGCCACAAGCGATGGAAAAGTTTTTTAAGTGAGAACTTCCTTTGTTTGTCTCACTAATCTCTTGCCTGTTATAATTTATATTTCAATTTATAATTAAAAAAGAAAAAGAAAAAGAATATACATATTTTGCATATTATACGATATTATAATATATAATATATATATATATATATATATATATATATATAAATATATATATATATATATATATATATATAATATATTTTTTTTTTTTTTTTTTTCTTTTTTACAGAGATAAACACCATCACTCACGGCAGAGGCCTAATTCAAGAGGAGTGACTCGTTAACATCCGAGCAGGACGAGCCGAAGCCCAAGGAGAGAATAAGCTCACATTCTTCCCCACCGACCAGTTGCAACCTGCGGACCCTCGCTTGTTTGGCGATGCTCCTACACTGAGCTATCGGCGCTTTTATATAAATAAAATATAACAATACATAAAAAAAAAATATACATCATATATATCTACTATCATTATACATATATACTTATATATACAGTATACACAATATTACACTATATTAATACATATATAGAAAGTTGTTTAAGGGGAAAATTATGTTTAAGGGTATATATATAATATATAAATATATATATAATATATATATATATATATTATAGTATATATATATATATATATATTATTATATAGTAATATACTATATAATATATATATATAAGTAGTAGTATTATATATATATATATACACACACATATATACATATATATATATCTATATATACATATACATATACATGTATATATATATATTACATCATTATCATTATTACCGACACTATTATTATCACTGTTATCACCCATAACTACCATCACTATTATTATATTATCGTATTATCACCATCACTAAATATATCATTTTATTATCTGATTACATCTATTGCCCACTATCATTATCATTACCATTATTACATAGCACCACTATCAACATGATTATTATATTATGTACTATATTATTTATATATTAATTATTATTATTATTATTTATTATTATTATTATTATTATTGATTATTATACTATATTATATTATCAACTAATCATTCTCATCACAAAACACTATGGATAACACTATCACAATAATAATAATCACCAACATAAATAATACACTGAGCATTGTCATGGAATGAAAAATGTCAAGAAGGGTGGTTCCAGCCCGAACAACCATGCGAAATAGCTTCCTGTTGACCCAAACTGGCGTGTTTCGAAACATCCCATCCACAAGTTAGACCCAGAAGTATTATTTATTAGCGTAGCTTCTTTATTTGTAATTCCAAATGTTGGGTTTTATTCATTTTTGTTAAAAAGACTTGAAGATTCAATTTTTTTGCTCCTCACCAAAACTATTCCAGACACCACTTTACATATTTATCTAAAATGGATAATTTATTTTAAAAGATAACTAGATTAAAAAAAAATTGTTGCTCCACTTTAGTTCGTAAAAAATGTTAATTTTGTTTTAATTATATAGTTTGATTTTCATTTTAAATTTCCCATTCAGTAAATTTAAAATTTTTATTGAGATTTTGATAAATTTGGTAGCTACCACTTAATAAAACTCTGGTCTCAAATCTTTCCTCACACATAAATCCTTCTAGAACTTATATCTTCAAATAATAATGTATATTAAAAATAAATAATAATAATAATAATAATAATAAGAATAATAATAATAATCTATTAATAAATATTATTTATAAAAATTATTATTATTCTCAAAAAACTAAAATAATAAAAGATAAAATAATAATAAAATAATATTAATAATATATATTATTAAAAATATTAATAATTATTATAAAAAAATTATAAAATTATAAAATAATAATGTATAATAAATAGATGAAATAATAATAACAATAATAATAAGAATAATAAAAATAATAATTATTTAATAATATATAATTATAAATTATTATAATATACATTATTTGAAGTACTCAGCATTTATGGGATGAGAACCGGGTGCTTTAAAAACTTAAGTTTGAAGCGTTCTTTTTTGGGGACGTGGATTGCCTAGTGGTTAGAGCATCCGGTTGTTGTTTAACTCAGCAAGCGGAGTCAACGTTCGAATCGCCGCCTGACGCAGAGTTAGAAATCTTCTGTACTCATTCATTTAATAATAAAATAATTATAAATAATAAAAATAATAAAAATAATATTATTATTTATTATATTTATTAATATACATTATTATTTTATAATTTATAATTTTTTATATTAATATGTTATATATTTTAAAAATATATATTATTAATAATAATTAAAATAATAATAATGTATATTAAATAAATAATAATGCTATATTATAAAGTTAAGAAAAAACTCATCTTTAAATTTTCGCGCCTCTATGACACTACTTAAGGAAGCTATTTCATTAGCTGTTACTTAAGCAGGTCTCAGCCCAAACAAACGACTTTTCTTGTGGTCCAACCCTTTTAAAAGATCGTTTTCTTCAAAACCCTTTCTCTAATCCCCTTCTCTATCTCTCTAAAACCCCTAAAGTTTCTCTCTCATTCCCTCACTCATCCTCTCTCCCTCTCTCTATCCCTTTCCTTGAAGTGAATCTAAAAATGGATTTATTGATAAATCCAATGAAATCCATGGAATCGGTGGCATGTATTTTATGAATGGCTTATTTGATTATGGATTTAGAATTTCAGATTCCCAGAACTGAAGCTATGATTCACAGACTTATTTCAACATCATGGCGCCAATTTTGTAATCCAAAGGTTAAACAACTGGTAACTAAGGTCAGAGTAGAAAAAGATATTAAAGTAAGATTAATTATTGAATTTTTTGTTTTGAAATATTAACAAACTTAGATTTTAATTTAAAATATTTTGAAATAATTTTACAAAATATATAAATATATATATATATATATATATATATATATATATAAATATTATATATATATTATATATTATATATATATAATATATATATAGATGGCGAGTAGTTACACGATAAGGAGGAGGTACACGCATTATGCATCGAAGCGCTGAAATTAAACTCCCCAATTTTATGCGTGCGCCTTTCTCTTTTCGCTCATAATTCTTTACACACTTCATCCTCCATGGCAACATATTTCTGTCTGACCACCATTTATCACATATCATATACACATACTTAATGTACACACCCCTTAGACAACATCTCACAGACATCCCTACTACTCATATCCCTATGTGTATGGAGAAAGATGTCCCACATCGTATGTTCTGCGTGTCGTAGAAGGCGACTAAGTGACGGGGGTAGTTAAGTTGGCTGCCCACTACCACCTATCTCTTGCTAAGAATGCTGATGCATGCGACTCGGAGATGGTCGTGATCGCCGTTAACGGCCTTCTATCTTCGGCGAAAATGTATGAATCATATGGTACATGGAAGTCAGAGGATAAATGTTGAGGAGAAAGAGGAGAGAGGTGATGGATGTATTTAGAAAGGGCAAATTGATTTGCTCTCTGTGACTGAAACAAAGAAGAAAGGAAACGGTGAAAATGAGTGGTGTCTGTTGAAATGGAGGTGTGTGCTGGTGTGGAAAGGAATTAGAGGGGGAGAGAAGGAGTTGCAATTTTGATGAGGGACTTGTGGTACAGAGCTATGTTAGACTTTGTGTGTGTGAGTCCTAGAATTCTAATGTTAAATTTAAGTTTGCAAAGGTCAAGTATGTGTGGTTGTGACGTAAGGTCCATCTGAGGGAAACTGAAGAGAGTACGATTTTTTTGGATAATCTGAGTGATGTTTTGAATGGGGTGTGATTAGGAGCTTCAGATTGATAGTGTTGGGGACCTGAATGGTTGGATTAGTGATTAAAAAAAGGCAATTGTATAACAGGTGGTTTTGGGGTGGGGAGAGAAAATGAGAATGGTAGAAGTGATTGATTCTGTGAGAGAGGTATTTGTGTAAATAATACTTTCTTTAAAAAACACAAGAAGTATCCATAAGTATACTAGAGTTGTGTAGGTAGAGATGTATCGAAGTGAACAGTATGATTGATTTTGTGTGTGTGAGTACGAGGAGATGTTGAAGTATTGTTGGATGTTAAATCAGTGAGCGGTTTAGGAAGGGATTATCGAATCATTATGTTTTCTATGTAAAATTAAGTTAGTGGGGGCTGGATGGAGAGGAAGTGATACGGAAGGAAGTGATGGGTAAAAATTAAGATGAAAAGTTAAGGAACAAGGTAATAAGAATAAGTTTTTAAAGCTCTCGCAAGTAAATCAGTTAATTGTGAACAGGTTGAAACTGAACAAATCTTGGAGCAAATGAAGAAGTAATTGTTAGCAGTGCAAAAGAAGTAGTTGGAGTGCTAAGTAGGGAAAGTAGAATGTTAACAAGGAATAGTGGGAATGAAGAGTGATTGCCAAGTGGTTAAAGTAAAAAAAAAGAAGCGTGTTGAATGTACTAAAAGCCAAATGATGAAATTTTAAAAGAAAGATGCTTGGAATATATAAGGAGAAAAAAAGAAAAAAAAAAGGTGCATACGTAAGAAGAAAAATGAGGTAAATGACAGCTTGGAAGGAAGATGAATGGGACTTACAAGGAACTAGGAAGCTCTTCTGGAAGCGCGAAAGGTTACGAATGAGAATAAAGGGAATCAGAAAATGAATAGGGATGGTGCTTTTTTGTAACTGATAAATGGATGTGAGGGGAGTGGGAGGGAACACTTCGAAAACATGCATAACAATTGGCACTAATGAAGAAGTGATAGTGAATGTATTTGGTTTTGATGGTGCAAGAAAGAATAGTATTATGGGATGAGTTATTACAAGGAGAGGTTAATGATGAGTAGATCGAGAATTTAAAAATGTAAATCTGCAAATATGGCAGTAATGAAAGATGATGTGCGCAATGTGTGTGGTTTGATGGTGTGCAAGAAGGATAGATATTTTGGCGGATGATTATTAGCAAGAGGAGGTAAACATAGGTAGATAGAAGTTGAAGAATGGTTAAATCTTCAGGTGTATAGTTAAAATTACTGGTGAAATGAACAAGAACGGAGGCGAGATTGGTGATGATTGGATTTGAAGCTGTGTAATAAAGTGTTTATGGAGGGTATAGTTCCCAAGGATTTGGCAGAGAGCAGTAATAGTACCTTATATAAGGTAGGGAGATAAAGGGAACTGTTGAAATTTATAGGGGAATTAAGTTTATTGAGTGTGTAGAGAAGATATATGCTGGTATTTTCGGTAGAAAGAAGTGCGTCGATGACTAGTAAAGGACTGACTGCATGAAAGAAACAAGTGCGTTTAGGATGGTAGAGGATGCTCATGATTGTGTTCTGTTACAAAATTTACATTTTGAAACAAATGATTGAGAAAATGAGGGAGAAGAAGAATAAATTGTAGTAGATTTATGATTGCAACATGCGTATGATTAGGGTTAATAGGAACTCTATGGCAGGGTTAGTGATATATGGTGTTGGTGGTAGACTTCTGAATGAATCAAAAGTATTATGAGGATAGTGAGGCGTGTGTAAGAATAAAAATGCGTGTCAAAGTGATTGGTTATGTTAATAGCGATGTGAGACAGGGTTGTTTATGTCTCCTTGTATTCAATTTATGTATGGATTGGGGTTATTGAAATAATTAGAGTGTGTCAGGAAATGGTTTAAGAATGATGAGAATGGAGATGAGTGGCAGGTACTCTACCTATTATATGCGGATGATTTAGTTCTTTGTGGCGAATCTGAAGAAGTTTGAGAAGATTGCGTAGAGAGATTTGCAGCGGTGTGTAAAAGGAGGGTTGAAAGTAAACGTAGATTAAGAGTAATTATGGTTGTGAGTGAGGACAGTCCTCAGTGTGAAGTTTTTGAGAGTGAGCAGCTGCAAACCATTGGCTGATTAAATATTTTAGTATATGTGGCATGAGAGGGAACGGATGATGCAGAGTGTAGTAGAAATGTTGTGAATGGCAGGAAGGTGCGTGCAATAAAATCATGCGTGAAGTAAAAGGACTAAGTCTGGAGCGCGCGGCTCTTGCATGAGGGTATGTTGTTACCGTGTTATTGTATAGTAGTGATACTAAGTCTGAAATAAGAAGTATAGATCTAAAGTTCAATGTGTTCAGATGGACAATCTTAGAGGAGTCTTAGGTGTGAAGAATTTTTAAAATGAGGAATGAACGTGTTAGAGTTGTGTGGTGGTGAAGAAAGTTGTAAACGAGAGAATAAATGAAAGTATGTTTGAGATGGTTTGGTCATGTGGAAAGATGAATGATATTGGTTGGCTTAACGGATGTATAGTGATGAGTGTTTTGGGAAGCGACCGGCTGGGAGACCGAAAAAAGTGGGTGGATTGAGTCAGTAATAGAATGTCTGGCAAGAGAGAAATTGTAAAGTTTGCAGCAGCGAAGAAGAAAGGTGCATATAGAGAAGAATGCGGGTTTTCTGTGAGGGGTATGCGTTGTGGCCCACCTGGGCCAGGGATGAACCCTACACTGACCATATGCCATAGTGAAGCCTCGCAGTTCCTGAAATCTCTAGGGTGTATTTTTCTGATGCACGATTCATTACTAATAAAGTACAGAGGAGGTGTAAGCTGGCCTTTCTTGTCGACTTTGTCATGTCTTCTACTGCTTTTCTTTCCGATGCTTGTAGCGCACCTTACTCCGAATCTTGAAGACGAAAAAGAAGATGAAATAGAAGAAATAATATATATAATATATATATATATATATATATATATATTAATATATATATATATATATTATATATATATATATATATATATATATAGATAATATATATATATAGATATATATATATATAAATATAGTATATATATATATATAGTATATATATATATTTATTTTAAAAAATTAGATCACAAATTCCAGGGGCAAAGCCCCTCCTTGCCCCTAGTGCGGACGCCATGTCAAACATCAATGATATGCCGCCCCATCTACAAGGTACTCGACCCCACCAAACGCAAACTCATAGAATCACTATGCATAAAAAAATTTCCTAATTTTAACATGCAAAAAGGAGAATATACATTTATCCCAGCACTTAACAACATTCTTCCCCACACCTTTTTTTTAAAAAAATAAAATCAAAATTTAATTTAAATCTAAACTACTTCTCATTTACAATATTACATTAAAAATTTACAAAATTTCATTAAAATTTTATTTATCTTCAAAAAATAACAACGTCCGAAGAGGATCCAGATAAAATAAGGATCGAAAGCTCATGTTCACAAACATCATATGAAGACCATGTAAATACTTTTAAATATATTCTTAAAGATTTATTGATATTAATATTTAAGGCCTTATACTATACTATATATATATATATATATATATATATATATATATATTATAAATATATATATATATATATAACCTATATATATATAATATATATATATATATATATATATATAGATATATATATATATATATAATATATATATATATATAATATATAATATATATAATATATATATATAATATATATATATATATACTATTTTCCAGAGGTGCGGGCGGAGTCGGAGTCGGAGTCAGTAATTTTCAAAAGGATGGAGTCGGAGTCGGAGTGAGTCGCGTATTTCAACAAGGTGGAGTCGGAGTCGGAGTCGGAGTCGGTAATTTGAAGAGGTGGAGTCGGAGTCGGATGTCAGAAAAAATTTTTGAAAACCGACTCCACACCCTGGTCCTCAGTTGTGAAGTTATTTTAGATTGGTGAGCAGCTGGAGCAAGGTCTGAGTTTAAATATTTAGGGTATATGTTGCATGGAGAAAGGAACGGATGATGCAGAGGGTAGTAGGAAAATTGTGAATGGCTGGAAAGGTTGCTGTGCAATTAAATCGTTGTGAATGTTAAAGGGACTAAGTCTTGAGTGCGCTAGAGTCTTACATGAGGTATTGTCTTACCTGTTATTTGTAGGTAGTGAGACTATGGTCTGGATAAGAAGTATAGATCTAAAGTTACAATGTGTTCAGAATGACAATCTTAGGGGCATGCTAAGTGTGAGAAGAATTAATAAAATGAGAAATGAACTATTAGAGGTTGTGTGGTGTGAAGAAAGGTAATGAGAGAATAAATGAGAAGTAATGTTGAAATGTTTGTTTCACGTGAAAGATGAATGATAGTCGTTGTTAAAGCGATGTATAGAGAGAGTGTGTGGAAACCACCCGGCTGCGGAACGAAGAGAAAGTGATTGAGTCGCGTGAACGAATGTCTGAAGGAGAGAAATGTGAGTTTGCAGAGATCGAGAATAAAGGGCATGATAGGAAGCAGAATGGCGGCCGTTTTTGTATCGGGCATGTTGTAAGCCCACCTGGGCCAAGGATTGAACCCCACATACATTGACGATTTACCATAGTGAGTGTTCGTCGCATCCAGTCCCAGAGCTTTAGGGTGGATTTTTCTGTCTGTGACGAGCTTTCACTAATTAATGGTTACAGAGGGGCGTAAGTCTGGCTTTCTTTTCTTTTTTGACATTGTCATACTCCTCCTAGTGCTTTCTTTTCCGATGCTTGTAGCACTCCTAAATGCAGAGATGTGGAAAATAAGGGTGTAATAAAGAAAGAAAGAAAGAAAGATATATATATATATATAGTATATATATATATATATAGTATATATATATTATATATATATATATATATAATATATATATATATAATATAAATATATATATACTATATAATATGGGTAAGTGAGATAGTGCGGTGAGGAGATAACGCTGGCTTGAAATCATGTATGATGGGGAGTAAGTAATTGGAATATATATCCGAGTTTTAAATATTTAGGCTATTATGTTGGATAAATAAGAACGATGATGACAGTGTTTGGGAAGTTGCGAATGTAGGGAACCTGGCTCTTAGAATTAAAATTATTGGTTATGCAAATATTAAAGTCTTGGTGCCGTAGGGTTCTACATGAAGGGATATTTTACAGGTGTTAATGGTTATAGGAGTAAACTATGCGTGTTGAATAAGAGCGTATAGAATCTAGTGTAATCTCTTCAGATGGATAATCTTAGGGGTGGATTAAGTGTGAGAATTGATTAAATGAGTAATTAACATGTTGGAGAGTTCGTGTGAAGAAAAGCGTAAATGAGAGATTAAACGAGAGGCATGAAGAGGTTGTCATAGGAAAAGGAATAGATTATTCGTTGTTGTTTAACGGATGTTTAGTGAGTGAGTGTGTGGAAAATTCGTCGCTGAAGGCAAAGAAAAATCGAGTAATTAGTAAAGAATGTCTGAGAAGGGAAGGAGTTTGGTAGCAGTCGAGAAGAAAACGTTGGTATAATAGAGTGAATGACGCGTTTGTGAGGCGGATAGTTTGTGGCCTGGACAGGATGAACCTCGCTGTGAGGTCCATCTCAGTCTTGTGAAGCCCTAGTGAATTTTTCTTTGACTGCGACGAGCTCTCACTTAAGTATATGTGGAAGGTGGTAGAGGGTGGGAAGCTTTCCTTTCGACTTACGTCATGCTCTTTTATTTAACTATAATATTTTCGTGCGCATGCATGTTACGCACCCTACCCCAAATCTAGTGGAAATAAAGGTTTTATTGAATGGTACAGAAATATTATTATTATTATTAATTATTCTATTATTATTATTGTTATTATTATTATTATCATTATTATTATTATTATATCGTTATTATTATTATTCCCCCTCAATAACGTGCCCACCTTAACGTGGTGAGGGGTTCAGATATCCCTTTTGGATATCTGCAAAGTTGCACGTTTCCCTCTTTTCAGTTTTGTTTATTCCCCGCTTTTGTTTTGTCTGTATTTCCCGCTTCTGTTTTCTCGGTTCATTTGCCTCCCATTCCCCCCTTACGTATTATGGTACGTACTTCCTCCCTCTTTTGAGTGGCCCTCCCCTTTTTTCTTCCCTTCACTTGGCCCTTATGGCTTTCCGGTTGTCTGTTCCTGTTTGGGTCCTGGGTCAGTCCACACCTCCATCCCCCGCGGATGAGGGTACAGGTTATAAACCGGTCCTTTCCGCCTATGACCGGGCCGCCTATTGTAGGGGTCCCGAGCCTTGGGGTTTACCACTGAGGAGGCCGACCTGCACATGGGTGTATAATCTCGGGCTTCGCGTTCGGGTACCATGTGGTTCTTGGGAGGGGACTGTCGCGGAGTTCCGGGGGGCTTTCCCGAGGCCACATCCGCTGCCCTCCCTACGGGGTGGGGTTTCGGGGCGGGTTGTGTTGGGTTCTGGCCTTCGGCCTCCTACAGTGGCCAAGACACTTTCCCATAGGTAAAGTTTCCCCTTCCCTTCCCTCTGGTATATTGTTCTTTATGTCTCATTTGTTGTATATCTTATTGGTTTTATTGCGGTGGAGAAGTTTAATAGGAGTTTAATTTATGAATACGCCCTTAATAAAAAATACGGTTTAAAAGAAAGGCGCGATTCCATCTAAAGTCGATTCCCGCCTACTGGCATTTACCATCCTAGGCCGGGACCAAGTAAGGGCTTTGATGCCCTAGTAGACGAAATGGTTCGTGCTGCTCACCATCATCCAGCGAACCTCCTTCCACCCCAGATTCCAGCTTTATTAGTCGACCGTTCTCATCTTTCTGGTGAGGCTGTGTCGCAATCTATACCTGCATTACCTCATCTGTCACGTCACCTGAGGAATCGGGCTTCTCCTCACCCGTTAGGCCCGCCTACTCGCTACCATACGCCTCGACCTATTGAACGATTTCCGTTCTCGGACCCTCCGCTGGGTGCCCCCACTTTTGACACCTATCCTTTGTATTTTTATCTTAGTTCGCCAACTTCACAACCTCTCAGGTCTCGTAGCCATCTCGTCCTCAGTGACGCGTTAGACTACGTCCTCAGTTCGACCGATCATCAGGCGACTCCCATGAGGAATGGTTCTCTCCTCGTTCGTGCCGCCTCTCGACATCAGAGTCAGTTATTGGCTTCTCTCTCTTCATAGTTGGGCTACTTACGGTTGTTTCCAACGCCGGGACGATGTTCGCAAACATCTAAAGGGCACAGTGTATGCTCCGCGAAGGTCCGTTCCGATATCCTGAGGCCATTCTCGAACATTTTACAAAGCGACATATTCCGTCACAAATGTCTACCGGTTCCCTCCTCATAAGGAGACTCATACTGTGTCCAACTCGTCTTCTTCTCACTTTTAGTGTACATGCCCTCCGACCAGCGGTGAGATCGGTTTCACCGTTCCTACTCGGTTACGCCATACATCCCGCACCAAGAGGAGATTTTCAAATGTCATTAAAATTTTGTGCCATCCTAAGGAAAATATTGTTAGATCTCCGCAAGGTTCATCTGTCGAGGGTGGTACACTCTCCCACACTCCCCGTCGCGAAAACCGCTGGCTGCCCGAATTGCAGTCCCATCATCGCGTCATCTGTGCACATGCCCTCTTTTCGTTTGGAAAAGGAGAATTCTGAAACAGCTGTACCATACACAAGCTCGATCGCCGTGAGGCCTCTCTTCGCGCTAAGGAGAAACTTTCACACCTGCCTCTCTCCTTTGCCGCTGTGACTAGGCCGGTTTCTACCGCCCAATCTTCCCATCGCCCTCGTGCACCTCCTGCGCCTCTACGTACTTCGCAGCTCTCTCGGTCAGATGCTGTACCCACTACTGGGTTGCACATTTCTACTCTGCAATCGAACTGCCCCCCGCATTCTCCCGACATGATCCGTACTGTCGCTCATCACAACTCCCCAGTCCTTACCTCCATATCCTATGGTGTGGCTTCGGTTGAAGTTCATGCCGCACCCAGGGTTGTATGCTCTTCAATTTCTGGTTCTTCTCCTGATTTGGAAGCATCCCCTGCGTTACTGCTCGATGATGACTCTCCTTTGCCGCCTGTTTCCCGTAAACGTCCGGCTCCTGTGTCTCCTGGGAAACCGCTGAATCGTTCTTCTCCTAGTATTGTGGACTCTCCTGAACGTGTCACGTCTCCTTCTGCGAGCGCCATTACTCTTTTCACTATCGGCGACAGATTTCTTAAAAATCCTCGCCTTCTCCATCCGACCGGCCGTCTCCTGGTGGTTTGCCCATAACGTCCCGTCGCTCGAAAACGCCCATCGTGATTGTGGAAAAGTATTTCCGTCTGTTTTCGGCTTCCCCAGATGTTTATTCGTCTTGCTTCTGCATTTCCGACCCTTCCAGTCCTTATCCAGCGATTCCGATCCTACTCTATGTTCGCAATGAATGTAACCACGACTTCATACCTCTTCTGAGGGTTCCGCCAACTTGGTATCCATGTGCGCCTTACCCCCCATTTACCACTTTGCTCCCTCACGATGAATCGCAGTCCCCTGTTGTTCGGGGTTTCGGGGCCATGGAGGATACCACTGTATCCCTCCCCTGCCCTCTGCTTTCGCTGTCCTTTTCTGGGCCTGCCCCCGCAGGATGCTGAACTTTGTGAGGATGTGCTTCGTGGTCCTTCCTCCCCGTCCTTTGTCTGATTCCTCCTCTTGACATCCCTGATTGAGGACTTCCGTCCAAACGAGTCTTCAAAAGCGTGTGCATTTACACCGTGCCTTCTGCGCCCCGTCCTGAGCGATATTGGGGGTTTCCCCTTGTCTCCCCCCGGTTTGAGAAAGACGCAATCTTCTTCTTTGAGGGACCCCCTCTGATGTGGAGATTGCGTTTTTAGCCCGTTCTTTTTGAAAAAAAAAACCCCCGGGGTTTGCTCCCGCCAATATCCCGC
>JABUQX010116439.1:5000-35494 GCA_015478945.1 Trachelipus rathkii | reverse complement strand
TTGAGATTTTTTTGATTTTTTAAAAATTTTGTGTTTTTTTTGATTTTTTTGATATTTTTTATTATAAATTATATATCGCATGACGTTACGAAT
Source organism: Trachelipus rathkii (assembly GCA_015478945.1). Lineage (NCBI taxonomy): Eukaryota > Metazoa > Arthropoda > Malacostraca > Isopoda > Trachelipodidae > Trachelipus > Trachelipus rathkii. Next base: position 35,401 of record JABUQX010116439.1, on the reverse strand, counting down.
CTGAAAAATAGAAAAAAATAAAAATTAAAAAAAAAATTTGATTTTTTAAAAAAAAATTCAAAAATCATCAAAATTGCCATCCCTGCTTTAATACAAATCAGATAACTTCAGCACTGCTAATAGCTAAACACTAAGTGATTTAAATGAATGGGTCTAAAAGATAAAAACAATACCTACTCAAATACAAGTTTTAAAGAACTAAGCTAATTTTCATCCAATCACAGGTAAGGCTTAGATATGAAAAAACATGTTTTAACATACCTTAAAACCAAAAAGCGATAAAATAATTCTCGACCAATCACATGCGCGGTCATGAGATAAGGATTATCTACATCCAACTGCCAACAAAGGGAGCATTTCTTTACCTGCTTAAAAATGATCTTAATACTCCATCCAGCATGTTTCAGCTAGTATATTATAAAAATAATAACATTGATTATTGTCTATACTGGAATTACCTCTTTTTGACCTGGTATTAGGCTAAATCAGCCCGGGGTACAAAAAGGCTTTTTAGGCCCAAATTTAGGCCTAACGTAGTTATTTCACCACATTTACAGAAAGAGGTCAGTTTGAAATATATTTTGACCTGGTATTAGCCTAAATCGCCCTGGGGTACAAAAAAGGTTTATCCAATTCAGCCTGAAGTAGTTATTTTCAACACAATTTACAAGGGAAGAGGTCAGTTTCTGCATCTGTAAGGAGTGCGCGTTATTGTGTTTTCTCGTGTTGTGATGGATTGTCAATGTATATAGATAATAATAAAGAAAACCCGATTATTAAAAAACTTTTGAAATATTTTTAGTTACCATTGAGCGAATATAAATGTAAGTGAATAATTGTTATTTTTAAATAAAAATCTAGAAAGATTTTTAATAAAACTACATACTGATGTTAGCAGAGAAGAACTTATTTTGTTATTTTTATACTTATTACATGACTAAAGATGATGTAAAGCAGTAAGTCAATAGAACAAAACGTGGCATAGCTTGGTGTAGAGGGGTGCTGGGGCCTGCCTTATTGATTTACTGATTTATTGCTTTAAGGTACGTAAAATATATGTTTTTAATAAAATTTCATAAAATTTTAGTAAAAATTATTTTAAAACTTGATAGGTATAAAATTTATAAACAAAAAGTATTAACAGTTAATAATAAATTCTTTGTTCAAAGATAATGATTGATTTATTATAGAAGTTTTAAGAAACTTTGAAATAATTTTAGTTATAATTGAATGAGTAATATAAATGTAAGTAATTAAAACATAAAATGTTTTAATAAATTATACGTTATGTTCATACCAAAGAACTTATTTGATATGTTTAAACAGGGTGGGTCTATGGGCGGGTGTAAGTGTGTGTGTAGGTGTAGGTGTATGTCTATGTATGTGTGTAGGTGTAGGTGTATGTGTGTGCAAGTGTGTGTGTGTGTGTCTGTGTTAAATGATAATAACAATAGGCATGAAGTAAATAACACTAAGTATAATAATAAAAATAATAATAAAAATAAAAATAATAATAAAAATAAAAATAAAATAATACAAATAAAATAAAAAATATAAAAATAATAATAAAAATAAATAAAAAGTATTAAAACAAAATAAAAAACATAATGTTAATAAATATCTGAGTTAAAGCAGTAAAGCATATGAGTTAAAGCAGTAAAACATATGAGTTAAAGCAATAAAACATAAAAGCAGGGAGTTAAAGCAGTAAAGCAGTAAAAACAAAAAGCATACTAATCCCCTTGTTGCTATGTAACACCTCTATTGATTTACTGATTTACTGCTTTAAGGTATGTAATGTTAATAATATATGAGTTAAAGCTGTAAAACATATGAGTTAAAGCAGTAAAGCAGTAAAACAAAAGCATAATAATCCCCTTGTTGCTATGTAAAATACCTCTATTGATTTACTGATTTACTGCTTTAAGGTATGTAATGTTAATAAATATATGAGTTAAAGCAGTAAAACATATGAGTTAAAGCAGTAAAACAAAAGCATACTATTCCCTTGTTGCTATGGAACACCCTATTGATTACTGATTTACTGCTTTAAGGTATGTAATGTTAATAAATATAAGTGAGTTAAAGCAGTAAAATATATGAGCAGCAGTAAAGCAGGTGCTCAAAGCATACCATCCCCTTTGTTAAGTTAGGTAACACTCTATTGATTTACTGATTTACTGCTTTAAGGTCTGTAAAGTATATGTTTTTAATAAAAAATGTTTAAGTATGAAGTATAAATGATTGACTCATAGTATATTTGAAAGAAATTTTTGAATAGTTTACATTGATACTCAACTATGAAATATGTGTTAAATAATAATAGGTCTGTAAGAGCTACAGTTTTAGGATCGCGAAAATGTTTTTAATAAAATGTTTAAGTATGAAATAAAAATGAATGACTCATAGTATATATATTTTTCATTCGCGCGGGAATATTGCACCTGCGGGCGCACGCGGCGGGCGGGAACGCGGAAATATTGCGCCTGCGGGCGCACGCTGCGGGCGGGAACGCGGGTTCGGAAGACTTCGTGCTGCGCCTGGTGGTCAGCTTATGATCTAGGGGTAGACAAAAGATGAGTCATCAAAGATGAACCATCAAAGCTGAGGTATCAAAAGATCGAGTGTGTAAGTGTATCTGTGTGTGTGTGAGTGTAAGTGTATATGGGCCAGTGTAAGTGTCTATGGCTAGTGTAAGTGTGGGTGGCTATGGTGAGTGTAAGGTGTGTATAAGTGTCTATGGCCGAGTGTAGGTCGGTGTGTGTGTGTGATAGGGTAAGTGTAAGTGAGTATAAGTGTCTATGGCAGGGTGTATCTGTGTGTGTGTGTGAGTGTGTGTGTGTGTGTGTGCGTGTGTGTAAGCGTAAGTGAGAGATATATGTTACATATATATATATATATATATATATAAGTATACATAGCATATATATATATATATAGAGTATATATATATATATATATATATATATATATATATATATATATAGTATATATATATATAGCAGGTTATTATATATATATATATATATAGCTATATGTTAGAAAAGACTAACTCTATAGTAGTGGTAAGATCCTAGCAACTCTGTAACATACACCAATTGATTCTCATACCTTATAACCTAGGGGTAGACACCCATATTAGCGATTCTAGGCTCAGGGAGGCTAGAAAAGGCTTGAAAAATAGTGCGGTACTCCAGTTGGCACTCATGTGGCACCTCCTTACTTGGTATACGTGGTACTCACTTCTTGGTACTTCATTAAGTACCACTTGCACTCATTAAGAACCTCATTCAGCACTCACCTGGCACTCACCTGGCACTCACCTGGCACTCATCTAATACTCATAGAACACTAATAGAACACTCCTAGATACTCCTTACGGTGATTGGGAACCATCAAAATGTACTGAACCATCAAAATATACTGAACCATCAATAATGCGCTGAACAATACTATAGGTAACTCCAACTGTTCTCATTCTATTCCTCCCAAAGATGACGTCATCAAAGTTGAGTCATCAAAGATGAACCATCAAAGATGAACTGACAAAGATGAGCCAACAAAGCTGAGGCATCAAAGATGAACTATCAAAGCTGAGGTATCAAAGTTGAGGCATCAAAATTGAGCCATCAAAGTTGAGGCATCAAAATATCGAGTGTGAGCGTAAGTGTAAGTGTATCTGTGTGTAAGTGTAAGTGTATATGGGCTAGTGTAAGTGTCTATGGTGAGTGTAAGTGCATATAAGTGTCATAGTGTGTATGTATGTGAGTGTGTGTGTGTATGTATGTGAGTGTGTGTATAAGTGTCTATGGTGAGTGTGTGTGTAAGTGTAAGTGTCTATGGGTGAGTGTAAGTGTCTATGGGTGAGTGTAAGTGTCTATAGGTGTAAGTGTATAAGTGTCATAGTGAATGTGTGTATAAGTGTCATAGTGTATGTGTGTATAAGTGCCATAGTGTATGTGTGTATAAGTGACATAGTGTGTATAAGTGTCATAGTGTAAGTGTCTATGGGTGTGTGTGTGTGTAGGTGTAGGGGTGAGTGTAAGTGTCTATGGGTGGGTGTATGTGTGTATAAGTAGCCTAGCGGTTGTGCGTGTGTGTGTATAAGTAGCCTAGCATGTGTGTGTGTGTGTGTGTGTGTGTGTGTGTGTGTGTGTGTGTGTGTGTGTGTGTGTGTGTGTGTGTGTGTGCGACCGCGGATGGAAATAAGTTAGGACAGATCCAAACAGGTCAGGTACCTACATGACCTCATGTTAGGGACAGATACCTACCAAAGGCAAGGTGGCAGGTATCTGGATGAGCTCAAGATAATCCCTACTAATCCCTCCAATGACCTTTAAGAATGGTCAATTTTTAAGAATGGTCAATTTCAGCCCTTGATGCCGTATCGAGGCCGAAATATCAAGGCCAAAACATCAAAAAATGGGGCTAAGCCCCTAAAGCGGGGCCTACCGTAACGGTTGTGGCGCGCCCCTTCTGCGAAGGGGCGCCAAAAAGCTACAAGGCCAAAAAAGGTCAAAAAGGTCAAGGCCAAAAAAGGTCAAGGGCAGGTAAAAATTTGGGTTCAAAAAATTTGGGTTGACCCAAATTTTAGGGTGGGGTAAAAGAGGCCTAGGGGTAAAAAGGTCATTTGGGGTAAAAGAGGCTTAGTCCAATATGACCTTCCTACTACTTATGCCCATGCAACATACACAACCTACACCACACCCTAAGGCTTGTCAATTTCCTAAATAATAAAGGTCAATATGCCAACTACTACCAAAAGTAAAAACTATAGCTAATTTCATGCTAACCACAATACAAGCTTTAATACGTTTATCATAATACCGGTAGCTACAACATGCATTTTACTTTAATAACTAACTAAAAACTCGCCAATTTGTCTACGTCTGAATATACTATATGATGCCTAAACCGTCTATATACCTATCCAATCCTTTCTTTAATGCTGCAAGTGAGTCTACACTCAACAACCTCCTGCGGGAAAAGATTTCCAAAAATTTACAACACTATTACAGAATGAATGTTTTCTTACATCAAGGTTACACGTCTTCTTAATTTTCTTATTGTGTCCCCTAGTCTCCTGTCCGTGGTCTAAAGGGGAGGATCCAATATTAAGGATTATGGGACCCATTTTAGCGACGTATAATGTTCCTATGAGAAATCGCCTTTCTAAAGAAAACATTACTAACTCCTTCAGCCTTTCCTCATAGCTCTTACCCTCAAAGCCAGAAATCATCCTTGTTGCAGTACGTTACACTCTCTCCAGAATACCTAGGTCTTTTCTTAAATAAGGGGCCCAAACTTGTGCGCAATACTCTAATACTGACCCAAAATAGCTATTATACAGCTACTTATAACTTTGTTAGTTTTGTAAGTCATATTGCTATTTATTATACTTAACATCTTATTAGCTTTATTCCTTGCTTCCAAACACTGATAGCTACTTTCAGATTGCTGCTTATACTCACATCTAAATCTTTTTTTGGTCCACAGACTCAAGCCAATCCCCATTCATATCGTAGTTAAATCTTTTATTTGAGTTACCTAAATGAAGAATCTTACACTTTTTACTATTAAAATTCAATTGCCACTTATCTGTCGACCTAAGAAGTTTATCAAGATCATTTTGAATCTTTATATATCTATCATTATTCCTTACTAAGGTAGCCACTTTGGTATCATCTGCAAACTTAAAAAAACTTACATTTAAGCCCTCTGATCTAAATTATATATATATATATATATATATATATATATATATATATATATATATATATAGTATATATATATATTGGTTATAAGTTGCTACATATATATATATATATATATATATATATATATAGTTATATATATATATTGTATATATATATATTATTATATATATATATATACATATATATATTATATATATATATATATATATATATATATATATATATATATATATATATATATATATATATATATATATATGGAAACAAAATAAACGCAGAAACATTCACCAACTACAAATGTTTTTCTCATTTCTATTATTAAAATATATACTCTTAATTTGCTTCGATTAACTAATATTTTTACTATTATTATTAAAAATTATAATTAAAGACTTTAAGCCATCCAAAAATTTTGATAACATAAATAATTTCGGGGGAGGGATTGAACCTCTGACCCCTCGTCTACGGCCTTGTATATATATATATATATTATATATATATATAAGTATATAGTTATATATATATATATAGTATATATAGTATATATATATATCAGCAGTAGCAGTATATATATATATATATATATGAAGCACATATTATATATATATACATACGTATATATATACGTGTATATATATTGTTATATATAGTTATATATATATATATATATATATATTATATTATTATATATATATATTATTGTTATTGTTATTATTATTATTATTATATACATATATATTAGAAGAAGCAGTTATATATATATATATAGATATTATATATATATATTATTATTATATATATATATTTTATATATATTTATATTATGCATATATATATATATATTATTATATTATTAAGAAGAATATGTATATATATATTATTACATATATATATATATATATATATACATATATTATATTATATATATTTATATATATACATATTATTATATTATATATGTGTGTGTGTGTATATATGATAGTTATATATATATATATATATATATATATATATATATATATATACATAAGGTTAAGCTATGAGCATAGCAGCATACATAAGGGTTGTTGTGCTATATATATGCTGGTTGAGCAAGTTATGTTATTGGTTATTACATATATATACATATATATATAGCAAAGCAGTTATAAGTATATACATATTACATATATATATATATATATATATTTAAAGTTATGGAATATTGTGTGTATGGATGAGGGAATGAAACCCTGACCTTTTCTTCAACTTCCTTCTTCTAATTAAGCCTTCAAATATCTAGAAGCTTTCTCACATCTTCCTGAGCTTTCTGAAAAATGACTGAAAAGGTAGTAATGGGAATAGTTGTAGTTTCATCACTTACAATATGTGAAGATGTGTCCTTTTCTTCTTGAACTTTGCAGATTTAGCTTTTGTTGTTGATCTTCAGTTAACCTTACCTTGTTAGATAGGATCTATATAAACAACAGCTAGTAGAATGAGTAATTTTCAATGAGAGAAATTCTCTCTGTACCATGGAGTCTTTTAATTTCTTCAGCATCTTAAATATAGATGGTATAAGGTTGAAGGTTTAAGGTTGAATTATTAGAATATAATCCAAATTGAAACATATGGTGCAGGTAAAAATCTCGAAGTTTGCAATTGCATTTGTGCCAGAAAGCTCAAGTCAGTAACTTAGGCTTATAGTTCTAGTGTTAAGGAATATCCTTTGTTAGTTCAAAAATTTTTGACTCCACCTCTACTATTTGAAAGTTACTTGATTCCTGACTCTCTGACTCCGACCTCTTGAAATTACCGACTCCGACTCCGACCTCTTGAAAATTACCGACTCGACCCGACTCCGACTCCACCCCTTCAAATTACCGACTCCCCGACTCCGCGACTCCGACTCCGACTCCACAACCCTGGTGGGCCTAACCTCCGGTTCCATCTAGTTCTATCGGATCTATCACGATCCCATCCGCCAATCAGCTCATCCATTGCAGGCATCTGGTGTTTCCTCAAGGAATCCTCTTGCTGTGCTTCTCCACCTCCGCGGTCTTCCCTCAGTCTCACCTCCGGTCCTTCCACTCACCTCCTCCTGCTGGCAGCTCTCTCTCCCTGCATCCTCTCTAGGTGTCCTCAGCATCAGTCTGGCTGCGTCCACTTTATTTATCATGGGTTTACAACCACGCTCTCCCTCACTGTCTCGTTTCTCACTCTGTCTCTTCTCGTCTTTACAATCACTGTCCTTAACACATTTATCTCCGCTGTCTGAATTCTACTTTCCTCTCTCCCTGTCATGTTCCATGTCTCCACCCCATACAACAGTATCGGCGTCAACACTTCCTCGTATATTGCTCTCTTCACCTCTTTGTTCATATATTTATCTTTCAAGATGGGGTATACTGCTCTTACAGTCCTGCCATACTGCTCAATCCTACTCGTAATTTCCTTTGCACACACCCCTTCTCTTCCAAGTGCTTCCTAGATATTTATATCTATCCACATTTTTAATATCTCTACCGTCTACCTCCACTATCAACTCCTCCTCCTCCTCCCTGCTTACTACCATTATTTCTGTTTTCTCCATTCATATTCAATCCTGTTTCTCTCAATTTTTCTGCGAAACACAGCACCATTTGCTTCAACCTCTCACCATCTCCACTCCAACACGCCAAATCATCTGCATATACCATGATTCTCCATCAATCTCTTCTAAACTCTCTTTTACAACTCTTATGACTGTGTCCAAATACGCTATAAACAGTATCGGCGACAGCACACTACCCTGCCTTACTCCAGTTTTTACCTCAAACCATTCCTCGTTTTTATATCCTGTTCTTACCTTGCTTTTGCTATTCACGTATGTACTTCTTACTGCCTTTATCAATCTGCCTCCAACTTCATAATCCCTCTTCCGAACTCTCCACAGCTTCTCTCTCTGGGTACATAATCAAATGCTTTCTTCAAGTCTATGAAGGCGATATATCTTCTTAGCTGGCTCCCATGTTCTTTCCCTGTATCATTCTTAATGCAAATATTAAATCTGTAGTTCTTCTACCACCTCTGTACCTATACTGCTCTTCACCCAATCTTGCCTTTATTTATCTTAATTTTCTTTCAATATTCTTTCATATAACTTCGCCATGTGATCCATTTGTGAGATTCCTCTATAATTTTACAATTTCCTGCGTCCCCCTTATCTTTATAAATGGGAACTATTATTGACCTTCCCCAACCTTCCGGCACTCTACTCTCCACCCAACACCTGTTTAGAAATCTCAGCATCAAGGCTTTCAGCCCCTCTCCTCCCTCCCTCAGCAACTCAATATTTATCCCATCCTCACCAGGAGTTTTTCCGCTCTCCATTTTCCTTAAAGCCTCCTCAAATTCCTCCTCCGTTATTATTCTCTCTCTCCTCCCTTAATGCTTCTCTCTCCCCTCCTCCTCTCTCTCCCCTTTCTCTTCCGACTGCCACTTCCACATTCAATAACTCATCAAAGTACTCTATCCATCTTGTTTTTTTCCTCCAGGCTTACCAATGTTTCTTCATTTTTGTCTTTGATATTACATACTCTACTCTTCGTTCGCTTCTCTATAATGTTCTTGCCAATCTAAAATCTTCTTCTTGCTTTCCTTCATATCATCCATCAGTTCCTTTGATAGCTTCTAAGCCACCTCCTTCTTTGCCCTCCTCTTCACTCTCTCTGCTTCCAACGCACACGGCTCTAGATTATATTACAGCACATATATATAGTATATATATATATGTTATACATATATTACTGTATATAAGTATATATATATATACATATATATATTATTATTATTATTATTATATATATATATATATATTATATATTAGATTATATAATATATATAAAAATATATATTATATATATATATATATATATATATTATTATTATATATATATATATACATATATATATATATTATATATATATATATATTACATGTTGAAGAAAATATTATTGGTTATACATATGGTTATACATATGTTACATACATGTTGGTAAATCGAAATTCAAAATTACAATTATTCCCACAATCCCATGATAAAGATGACAAATAATATTTATTTTATTTGTATTTGCACCCAAATGTGTAGAAAATATATCCTCACATCCTCATTCTTTTCAAAAGAGGATGCGGATGCGGATGCGGATGCGGGTGCGGATGTTAGGATGCGGATGCGGATGCAGATGTCAATTTAGGGTGCGGATGTTCCGCAAATGCGGATGTGATGCGGATGTCATGTCCATCACTAATATATATATATATCATTATATATATATATATATTATTATTATTATTATTATTATATATATATATATATATTATATATATATATATATATTATATATTATTATATATATATATGTATTATTATTATTATTATAGATAGATAGAGTATTCATATATATATTATTATTATTATATATATATATATATTATTATTATATAGAAAATATATATATAGTATATATATATTATTATATATATATATTATTATTATTATTATTATTAATATATATATTATTATTATATTATTATTATATATACATATTATTACATATATATATTTATATTTATATATAGAGTTATATATATGTTATTATATATATATACATATATATATTGATATTATACATATTATTATATATATATATATGTATATATATATATATCTTTTTTTATTGTATTTCAGGGTATCTTGAAACTGACCTTCCCTCTCCAAAGGAACTCTTTTAATTACAAAATCACATCGAGACTATATTAAAATGAGCAAACCCTTTTAATGCAAGAAAGTTCCAGCTGTTATATTAATCAAGTTCCAAAAAGGTACGCGTATTTAGTCTTCAGTTATTAATACAGAGTAGGTTTGACCAAAGCACCTGATGCCGTGCGGTGCAGTGTGGCAGTGGGAACCTGCGTTCGACCACCCTTATTTTCGTAGAGGAAAGAAATTTTGAGGGAATTTCTTAGCTTATTTTCCAAATATTTTTATAATGTATGTATGAGGTAGCACAGAATCGCAAATCCAGTGGTCAGATTTGAACCATTTACGATCCAAATCTGGCAACCCTTTAGCTACTTTGAGCTACCTTTTAGCAAGATTTTCTTTGTGTACTTTTCGGAATACTTAGCCTTTTTCTAGTCTTTTTTTATGCTGACGTCACTGTGTATCTTTGGAATGTACTTAATGAGTATACCTAACGAGTGTACTTTATTCTTTGTATTCTTTGCTTTGCTGCTTATTGGTGTCCATTTATGAGTTTCCGAGGCTTCGCTGACTGATTCGTGGTCATTGTGTGGATTGGAGGGAGTCCCTGAGGTCCCGGGCACCTGGGACTACCAAACCGCACACCCGGTAGTTCATTGCGTCCTCGCCTCACTCCATACATCGGGATATTCGACTACTTACACATACATTAGGTGATGACTTCGAATTTTTTCTTGAAAGTTATTTCCTGTAGCTGGATTGAATGACTCCGCCTATTAATGACTAAAACGACGTTTATTCCAATGAAATATTGAGAAAGATCACGCAATGCAAACCACTTTCGAAATGTAATCTTTGTGGGCCATTTTTGGCAAACTCTAAAAATGTATTAATAATAATATTTATATATAAGGCATCAAACCGATTTGAGTTCTAATATTTATGTACCAGAAAATTGTATAGAATTTTCCAAGATCATAGAACGCTGTGCGCCGTCCTCCCGGACAGTGACGTCACGGTGACGTAATTGCTCGGGAAGCTTCTGTAGAGTTCTAATATTTTCTTCAGCTGTTTCGCAGTGTGGTATAAACTGGTATATAAGCGAGGTGTTCAAAGCGGGTAGTTGAGTTTTAATTAGCTTAATTTTGTGTCAACATTATTATTGCCTTATTATAAGTATTGCGCATTCTCCAGAGTTTATTATAAAGAGATCTTGTATTATTTGATGAGATTCATTGAACTCTCTTGCTAATTATATTTGTGCATATAATATTTTATTAGTGTCTGCCTTTTTTATTTTCTATAATTTTGAATTGCTTGTTTTTAAATAAAATATATGAAAACTCAATAACAGTTTCTTTAATTTGTTACGTATTTAATATTTACGTTAAGGCCTTTTCTATTTCAGTTGCTGAGTAGAAGACAACATGTCGTTCAAGAAGAGCTCTTCTAACACGGAGAAGAACAAGGAAACCTGGACAAAGAACTTAGTCCAGTTTCAAGCGCCATCAATTGGCAATTTATGAAGCATCCTTGAGTGAACGGAGTCGCATGCCTCAGAAAAACCACGTCATTGGACGCTTCAAATTTCTTGAATCCACTGCCAAAGAACGGAGAGAGAGGATCGGTCTAATTGCTGTGGAGCTTAAAGCCCTATGGAGCAAAACATTGAACTTCCCGCATGTATCTGATCAAGCCATTTGTGCAAAACTAGCAAAACTTCTGAAAGACTATGAGCGCTGCAGAAAGAAACAAAACTTTGATGCATTGAATGAACTGTTTGACGTGACCAAGGTGAAAGGCGAATGGATGTGCAAAGAGGATGAGAACCTCTACAAACTGCAAATTGAGAGCAAGGGCCAGGTTGGTTATTCCACTGGCAAACCTGCTAGTGCCAAGACCATCCACCCATCCAAGCGAAAGAAGGCAATGGAAGCGACTGTGTCCACAATTACCAGCTCAGTGCCACCTGATTGTTCCGAAAGTAGCACGAACTCATCCGACAGCAGCAAAGACTGTCCTTGGGAGATGAGAATGCAGCATCAACGAGCACAAGGAAGCATAACCCAACAGGCATTGCAAGACGCCTTGTTACAAGCTCAAAGCTGTCGTCCCACGGAGCAGCAAAGGTGTGCCGCCAGCTTTCTGGTGAGGGCATTGAAATCCCAACCCCATGTCAGTCAGCAATCCACAAGGCTATCTACACAAGAGCTGCTCAGGTGAAGAAGCACTTGGTGAGCACGCTTCATCTGGAGAAGTGGAGCATACACTTTGACGGCAAACACATTGAGGGCTTTGAATATCAGGCAGTGGTCCTCAAGAATGAAGTAAAAGAAATTAAGTTTACTGCGCTCAAATTGAAAGATGGGAAAGCTCAAACAATCGCAGAAGGACTTCGGGATGTGTTAGAGGAGTTCAACCTGTGGGGATCAATTGTGATGATTGTTGCCCACACAACAATCGAATAGGCAGCAGCGCAGGCGCCAGAGTCTCCTCTCGCTCCAAGCCATGATGTACGTCTTCACAGCTTTATTGCTTTACTAATAGCTTTTATTTTTTCAAATGCTATACGAACACTACATTTAAAAAAATACTTTATAATATATATATATATATATATATATATATATATATATATATATATATATATATATATATATATATATATATATATATATATATATATATATATAGTATGTAGTATAGTATATATATATATATATATATATATATATATATATATATATATATATATTTTAGTGCATGTATAATAGTTTATATATATATATATATATATATATATATATATATATATATATATATATATATATATATATATATATATATATATATATATATATGGTGAAACTAAAGAAGTTACATCCGCATTATATCTCGAAAACAAAGATAGATATAAGAAAACTGATAACATATATGAAATCATGCGTGAAATTTGTATGGAAATGAAAAATTTTTATTTTTTTTTTTCTATATTTTTAAACTAAGATAGGTACAAGAAAACTAATAACATTTTGAATCAGCGTATGAAATATGTATGAAAAAGATTTTTTTTTTTTTTAACTAAAAGAATACCCCAGGGTAAACCGCAAAAATGCGATGCAAAGAGCCGGGGTCTCTCGGCCCCAATGACGTGGGTTAATTATTTCCCTCCGGGAAAATCCTGAACTCGCCTTGGTATTTGCGTCGCAGGTCTCTCCGCCCCTGCGCCGGTATGGAAAACGTCCCCTCTGTCCACCGTCGGCTCGAGCCCCGTAAAAAAATATTTATGCGCTGATTCCATATATGTTTTTAGTTTTCTTCTATCTAGTTTTGGAGATATAAAAATAAAAATAAATTTTTTCATTTTCCACGAACAAATCTCATACGCTGATTCCATATATGTTATTATTTTTTTTGTACCTATCTTAGTTTTCGAGATATCATGCGGGTAACTTCTTTAGTTTGGCCTATATATATATATATATATATATTATATATATATATATATATATAAAGAAAGATATATATATATATATATGTATCTATATATATATATATATATATATATATATATATATATATATAAGTACAGAGCAAATGAAGGAGTCGGTGTCAAAGATGAAATCGCCCGACTCCAAGCAGAGTCAGATTGAAGATGGAGAAAATTATATTAACAGTGGTAGTAGTAGTAGTAGTAGTAGTAGTAGTAGTAGTAGTAGTAGTAGTAGAGTAGTAGTAGTAGTAGTAGTAGTAGTAGTAGTAGTACCTGTTCGGCTGTATGCTGTACATAAACTATTATATATCTTAGCATGACGTAGTAATTTTTTATTTTGTTTAAAGTTTTTATTTTACACTGAGCATATTCACACGCCAGAACAACTTGTATTAAAAACTAATTATTGCCACAAAGTAACATAAAAATATGCATCATTTATAAACATTACATAAAATTGTTATAAACATTTTATGTTTATACCCAATTTTCTTTAATTCTTGTCTGTTAAAAATATCAGCTATAAGTGATTAAAGTCATATTTAAGTATCACTCAGACACAGACATTACATAAAATAAGTTCTCTTGAATGATTACAACATAAATTTTAGTCTTTTAATGTTTTTAACGTATCTAACATACCTTACGTACAAATAAATGGCTATCATTGACAAATTCAAAGACCTAATATTCGTGTTTAGCTAATGAACAACACCTTAAAATACTTAAACTTTTTCCACTTTTCCAACATTTCTCTAACAAAGCAGTGTTAATTTTACATTATCATAGGAATATTTAACAAAACTGAAAAAGAATTGACATAGCCTAACATAACTATCCCACAAACCACCAAAGTTATTTCACAAGTTTTACTTTAAAAACAAAGCGAAGTTGCCAAATCATCGGTACAACCACTATTCCCAAAGCTCACTAGATTAGAATAAAAAATGTTGTCTAGAACAAGTAGGATTTTTTATTTATATCAAAACAATATGCCTAGACCCTGTCGAATCAAATAATTTTGTACCTAACATATCATAACCAACTATATGGCAAATCTATGAGTAATTATGATTGTCTCTCAAGTACCTAACAAATCATTACTGTTAGCATAAAATACATTCCCAACGCAACAAAGTAAATTAACATGTAAACCTTTACTCGTCATAACCCACCAAGACTGAACATTACCAACATATCTAACATTTACAAAGTGCTATAACCTACCATCGATACTAACATTTGGAATTATGAGTAAGACATTAACATTTGGAACTGTGAATAAATTCTCAACCCGGCAACCTATCCACTGAAACCAAATATTTATATTCTACTTTTTCCACTATATCATCAGCAGCTAAAACAGTATTATCTAACAAAACCCATTAACAAAGTATCCCACCTATCAAAGATACCAGCATCTTAATGCTACCTTCTTCAAAGTGTCATGCGTATCGAATATAACATCATTTTGAACTATGAATAAACATTGACATTAACAAAATGATCTACCAAATCTAACATTACTCAACAAAAACTTAACCTATGCCCGTGTTTCTAACACATTATCACCAACTAACACAGTAATATCTTACAAAACTTATTATTTTCTAACAAAGCTAGTATAACCTAACAGATTTAAAAAACCGGAACTACGAATAAAGGCTTAAATTAACAATGTGTTAAATCTATCAAAGACACAATATTTTTCTTATTTGAATTTTTCATTGACGTTAAATAAAAATTTTAACTTAAGTGATGTTACGTACCCATGTCAAAGTAATACATAACTCTGATCATTTCCTTCAAAGATCTTATACACCCTAACAAACTAATACCTAACAGTACTAGGTTAATCGAACCTACTAACACCACTTTGCTACTTAAACATATTATCGTACTCATGCCAACTTAGTACATACAACTTTGGTTATTCTTTCGGAAGACAGCGGCTTACACACTCCAAACAACCCAAACAAACTATTACACTAAGCAATACTACGGTTAACCCAACTGTGTTACCTCAAGGTTTTCTCCTTCACTCATCCTACAAAGGATACTCTTTGAAATTAATTTTCACTATTTAATAAAGTACATAAATGAATACATCTACCTCCGTGAGAAACCCCATGGGAGATGACCTCTTTACAGGGTGTGAAGTCCCACTTGGGGGGCACCCACAAAGTGGGTGTAAGCGGGCTTTGAGAAATCAGTCCGAAGGGCCGAGACATTACCCATCCGTTTTCTGAACATAACCAATTTTTTTTGATCAGACGAAATCTTCAGTTTGTTCAATCATATTATATATACATATATATATATATTGGTTATTGCTATACATATACATACTAAGTTATATAGCAAAGGAGTTATTATATATAGTTATTATATATATATATATATATACATATATATATATATAAACAGAAACTCGAATCTAAGGCTATAGGTTCATATATATATATATATATATATATATATATATATATATTATTATATATATATATTATATATATATATATATATATATTATATATATATATATATATATATATATATATTGCTGGATTGACAAAATTTTATTCTTTTGGTTGGCTATTGTATATATATTGAGTTATTATTATATATATATATATATATTATATAGATATATATTATATATATATATATTGGCTATTATATTATATATATATGTATATATATTATATATATAAAGTATATTATATTGTTATTGAGCATATATATATATGATATATATTATATATATATATATATATATATATATTATTATATATATATATAATATATATATTATATATATATATATATATATATATATTGTATATATGCATATATATATATATATATATATTGTTATTATATATATATATTATATTATTATTATATATATATATATATATATATATATATGGTTGTTATATATATATATATTATGCATTCATATTGGCTGTTATAGCAGTGGTGTCCATACATACATATATATATTACAGCAGTTGAAGTTAGCTATTATTGCTATTGCTATTGGTTATTGGCTATTATTATTGGTTATTATTATTACATATACATATTATTACTATTATTGGTTAAGTTACATTGTTGGTTATTGTTAATATTGGCTACATTACATACATTACATATATATTAGTTATTATTATATTACATATTATTATTAGCTATATACATACATATATGATATTAGCTAAATAGATATGTTACAGTTATGGCGGTGCTTACATATGGTGTATGGTTATATGAGATATATATATGATACATATGCTACATTTGCTGGTTATTATTATACATATTATTACATATACATGGCGTTATATATTATGCAAAGAGTAGCAGTTATATGCAGGCGTTGCTGCTACGCCATTGCTGCTGGCTGCTGATGATATATATAGCATAGCAGCATATGTATATATATGGGATATATTATATATACATATATATTATTGTTTCTATTATATATATTATATATATTATATTTTATATTATATTATATATAATATATATATATATATATATGTCGCATGTTGGTTGCTGCTACATATATATTATTATATATATTATTGGCTATATTATTATTATTATTATTATTATTAAGTTATATATATATATGTATATATATAAAGAGTATATATATGTTGGGATATATATATATATATAGTTATTATTATATATTATATATATATATTATTATTATATATATACATATATATCTATATTATATTATATTATACATATATAATTTGTGAGCAGTATATATATATATATATATATATATATATATATATATTATATATATATATATATATATATACAAGCAATTTCTACGATCAACTATATTATATCAGGTGGAAAATTTGAAACAAGTATTCATCTTCTACAAACAACGAATCAGCAGGTAATATATATATATATATATATATATATATATATATATATAGATATATAGCATATATGCATGCGCGGTATGGTTGTTATATATATATATATATATGGCGCGTATATATATATATATATGGCTGGTTATTATATATATATACGTTATATACAAGTTATTGTTGCTAAGTATGCTTGGCATGAAGATATATATTATTACATATTATTACATATATATATACATACATATTATTGCTGGTTGTATATTGTTAGGTTATGAATAGCTAGTTATATATGTTATATATATATATTACAAGGTTGCTATATATATTATATTATTATACTATATTATTATATATTAGTTGGCTGGTTATTATTGGCTATTACATATGTTATATAAGATCAACGCATATTTATGCAATACCATCTTGCTCGAAACGACTGATGCTCGAATCCTTTGTTTTAAACGTCAAATCTCACGCTTAATCGCGCAGCATATATATATATTATATAGTTATATATATATATATATATATATATATACATATATATATATATATATATATATATATATATATATATATACATATATTATATATATATGTTATTATTATATATATATACATATTACATATGTTATTATTATTATATATATATATATATATTGGACAGTTACTAAATATATATACAGGTATATTACATATATTACTATTGCTGGCTATTACTGGTTGACATTACTATTTCCATACTGGTTATACAAGCTGGTTGGTTGAAAGATGCTACATGGCCATTGTTAAGAGCTGAGCTGTTACTGGGTTGGCTGGCTATTGGTTGTTATGCTATACAGCAGGCTAAAGAGCAGCAGCTGCCATTGGTTATTGGTTGTTGTTATTGCACATTATTATTATATTATTAATAAATTATTATTATTATATTACATTATTAATATTGGCTATTATTATTATTATATATTATTATTATTACTATATATATATTATATATATTTATTTATATATATATTTATATATATATTTGTTCAAAGTTGTTGTTGTTAATATATATATATATGTTATATTATTGTTATATATATATATATACAAGGTTAATAATATTATTATATATATATACATATATATATATATATATATATATAAGGTTATTATATTGACAATGTTTACTTTCTCTTACCTATCGAGTACATTTGAAATATCGAAATATTTGAAATATCGATACATTTGAAATATTGAAAAGAAGCCAGGAAAATGGTAAAATACGAAAGTTTAATTTTAAATTTAGTGAAGCAACTTTTATATATATTATAAGATATAGCAAGATATAGCAGCAGCAGCAGCATATATAATATACAGAGAGGTATATATATAAGTATATATATATATATATATATATATATATTGTGTATATATATATATATATATATATATATATATATATATATATAGGTACTTTATGATTTCGCCAACCACAACAAAAAAAGAATAGATGTAAAGTTGGTATTCCGTATTTTATTATGCAGCAAGAACTGTCATTCACGCCTTTTTTTCCATTTAAAATTCAATTTAATTTATTTTTATATTTTTTTCCGTGAAGTTTAAAAAGTATAAAATATTAAATTTCAATGGATATTGAAAATCATTTAAATATAAAGAATTTAATGTAATAAAATTATTTTCCTAACAGTCCTAATATCAGTGTTACAAGTAATATGTTTCAAAATTAAAATTATATATGAAAATAAATTAACACTATTGTTTGGCAAGTACGTTCAATGTTTTGTGTATGAGCTTTTTCTTTGTCTAAAATATTTTTTTTTTTTAAAGAGCCATACGGGGTATCTAAAATACTACAGCTCGGCTTCCTACTGCCGTGTAATACCTTTACAAATAATAATATATATATATATATATAATATATATATATATATATATATATATATATATATATTGTTACGTTCAGGGACGTAACTGAAGTTTCAGAAGGCTGTAGTAACAAAACACGTTTTCGGTTGTCAAAATCTATATTGAAACAATAAACATAATTAATATATTATAAACAATTAACAATAATAATAATAATAATAATAATAATAATAATAATAATAATAATGATACTAATAATTATTGTGAAAAATAGATATTAAAGTTACGCATAAAATGATACGTTTTCTCTTTACATTTTTTAGGGAAACTATTACATAAAATATATGAAATTTTGAACGTAGCTTCGCTGTATTATTGAATAAAATATTAAAAATTACTTAAAATTAAATAATCGTATTGTATAATGAAGAACATAAAATTGCTGCATCTTTTTTTACTAATACACAATTGCCAAAAAAAACACAGAATCGTAAAGTATCACAAAAGCAAGTATGGAATAATAAGAACTAGGTTTCACAAGTCACTGACCTTGTAACATTCGAAGGCAAGGGATGCACTTAAAACAAATGGAGCATTAAACGTTAATAAAATCACTGATGCTCACAAGATCAATATTCATAAGATTTGGCAAATTGTTTGTAATGAAAACAGGTTATTTGGGACGAAATAAAGGAGCGGTTCCAGAAAGCTTGTTCAAGGCGATAAGATGGCGGGATCGATTGACCAATAGCAAGCAAGGATGTGGTCACGTGAGAAGTAGGACGATAATACTGAAAAGGAAGAAGTGGAACGAGACATGGCTCCCCTCCCGAACAGCGGAGCTCGAGAGGGATTAAGGCGAAAAGCGAACCACTGGACGTAATGTGCGTCCATAACGCGATGTAGAACGAAGTGGACCAGACGGTAAGGTTGCAGGCGGGATGGGTTCCGGATTCGGAAGAGGAATCGGTGTTGGAACAGGAGACAGAGGTGTCTGCATCGGAACAGGAGGCGGAGATGTCGTAGCGCGGGGCGCTGAAGTAGCTGGCGAAGTAGCGACAAT
This sequence comes from Trachelipus rathkii, assembly GCA_015478945.1. Taxonomy (NCBI): domain Eukaryota; kingdom Metazoa; phylum Arthropoda; class Malacostraca; order Isopoda; family Trachelipodidae; genus Trachelipus; species Trachelipus rathkii. The sequence goes on along the minus strand of JABUQX010116439.1, from coordinate 14,618 downwards.
AGCTGAGGGAGTTGGCAAAGGGTCAGGTTCGGTTGGAGAACAAGTTGATGTAAAAGGCAGAATGGGCATAAAGTCGATATTATCTTGCGAAGTAGAGGTAGATGGTGCGGGTGCCGAAGGTGGAGGAGGAGTGGTGGAAGAAGCGGGATCATGTTCGAAATAAGCCGGTTTGATCCTATCCACTGATATGTTTTCGCTTTTGCTCCCCTTCTGTAAGGTGAAAAACTTTCGATAGCGTTTTAATACGAGGAAAGGTCCGTCATAGCGGGCTTGCAAAGGGCTACGGTGTGAATCATGCCGAATTAATACGTGAGAGCAAGTCTCCAAATCCGCAGGCATGTAGGTTGGACGGGGAGGGTGGCGTGGCAAAGACGGCTTCCACGCCTCAGTACATTGACGAAGGCGAGCCAGGAAGGTGTGCTGGTTCGTAGTTTTTGGAGAGGGAAGTATAAACTCACCAGGTATTCGGATGGTGGTGCCATAGACGAGCTCAGCAGTTGAGCATTTGAGGTCTTCTTTGTACGAAGTTCTGATACCGAGCAGGACAAGAGGGAGAGTTTCGGACCAATTGTCCGGTGTTCCATGGGCCATAAGAGAGGCCTTTAGCTGTCGGTGGAACCTCTCTATGAGCCCTTGAGCTTGCGGATGGTAGCTGCAAGAGCGAAGGCGCTTAGAGCCGATTAAAGTCATAAGGTCCTTCCAGAGGTGAGACTCAAACTGCCTACCCTGGTCTGTGGACACAGTCGACGGAGTGCCAAACCTGGCTATCCAGTTGTACAGAAATGCCTGAGCAATTGTCTCGCTGGAAGTATCACGCAAAGGAATGGCTTCTACCCATCGAGTGTACCGGTCAATGCAAGTGAGAATGTGTGTGAAACCATTTGAAGGTGGTAAAGGGCCGACTAAATCAATGTGCACCTGGTCAAAACGTTCACCAGGGGGAAGAAATTGCTGAAGAGGGGCGACAGTGTGCCTGTGCACTTTGGATTTTTGACAGTTGAGACACTGCGTTGTCCACTGTTTAACATCCTTTAGTAAGGACGGCCAAACGAAATGCTTACCTATCTTAACTTGACTACCTTTTACCCCTGGGTGCGACACATCGTGAATGGTGTGAAACACCTTTCTACGCATGGGGGTAGGTACTACTGGACGAGGGTGTGCGGAAGAGACGTCGCATAACAAAGGGGGAAAACCAAAAATTTCTACAGTTTGGATGTCGTAAGAAGAAGCACTAGGAAAAACAATCTCTTCGAGTTGCTGCAGACGAGCCATTTCGACGAAATCAATGTCTGGTAAAGGAGAAATAGCGTTAATTCGGGAAAGAGCATCGGCAGGAATGTTGTCTTTTCCTTTTATATGGCGGATATCAGTTGTGAATTGGGCAATGAATTCAAGGTGGCGGGCTTCACGAGGTGACTGTTTCACTGTGGAAGCTGTAATGGCATGCGTGATGGGTAAATGATCAGTTACAACATGGAATTCCCGACCTTCTATGAAGTAACGGAAGTGCTTAATAGCTAAATAAATTGCGAGAAGTTCCCTTCCAAAAGCGCTGTATCGTGTTTCAGGTGGTTGGAACTTTTTAGAAAAGAAAGCTAATGGACGCCATTCGTTGTCAATGAACTGTTGTAGGACGGCACCTGCCGCGAAATCTGAAGCGTCTGTGTTGATTCTAGTCGGGGCTGTGTCAGATGGAAATATTAGTAACACGGAAGAGGCAAGGGCTTCCTTGATGGCGGTGAAGGCATTAGTTGCTTCGTCGTTCCAATCTACAGTGACAGAAGCAGCAGAACCTTTACGTGGATGCTTAAGAAGTGCGTGAAGAGGGAGGAGAATTTTAGCAGCGGACGGTATGAAACGATGGTAGAAGTTTACCATCCCTAAAAAACGACGGAGTTGACGCTGTTTAACGGGTTTCGGAAACTCACGAATGGCTGCCACACGATCCTCAAGGGGACGTATACCTTCGGCAGAGATCGTATGTCCAAGAAAGGTTAGGGATGAAACTCCGAATTCACATTTGGAAGAATTGACACATAGACCAAATTCACTTAGTCTGGTAAAAACTTGCCTGAGATGTGAAGTATGTTCTTCCGGAGAAGCACTGGCAATCAATAAGTCGTCTATGTAGGCGAATACGAAGGGTAAACCACGTAATACTGAGTCTAGAAGACGTTGAAATGATTGACTAGCATTTCGTAAACCGAAAGGCGTTCGGAGAAATTCGTAAAGGCCGAAAGGAGTGATAATGGCAGTCTTATGAATGTCTTCCGGATTGACGGGAATTTGAAAAAAGGCGCTGATTAAGTCAATTTTTGAGAAGATAGTACAACCAGAGAGGTGGGATGTGAAATCCTGTAGATGAGGGACATTATAGCGGTCCGGGCGGGTGATCGCATTCAGGCAGCGATAATCGCCAGTCGGGCGATAATCCCCATTTGGTTTGAGAACCATATGTAATGGAGAGGCGTAATCGGACTTTGAGGGGCGGATGATGCCCTTCTCTAAGAGAGATTCAAATTCTAGCTTTGCCGCTTTGAGTTTATCTGGTGCAAGACGTCGTGCATGAGAGAATGGAGGTCTGCCAGAAGTTTCAATGTGATGAACAACATTATGTTTCACAGGAGGGAACACTGGAGAAAGAAGCTCTGGAAAATCGGTGATTAATAATGATTCAAAAACATTACTAGATGGAGAAAGATGTATGCCACTGATGGAAGCAGATGCACGAATACAAGCGGATGAGAAATGTGTCTCAAAATCAATGATGCGGTTGTGATTCATGTCTACAAGAAGGTTGAAGTGGGACAGGAAATCTGCACCTAATATTGGTAATGTTACGTCGGCTATCGTGAAGTCCCATATAAAATCACGACGGAACGAGAGCGTTAAATGGAGTCGTTTGTTACCATAAGTGTTAATGGTTGTGCCATTGGCGGCGCGTAAAGAGCCTGATGGTTCTGGAGCATGAGGTTTCCCGAGGATGGAAAGTGGCACAGCGGAAATGGAACTACCGCTATCTACGAGATAAGATAGTTTGGTGGATGGATCGTAAACACAAAGCAAGTTGGACGCTTTTGAAACCACTCCGAGCGAATTTACAGAGTGGTGTTTAAGTTTAAATTCCCGAATGTACAAGGCTTAAGACATGACCGAGTTTGATCTCCGAAACGTTGATGGTTCCTACAAATACCCTGTTGGTTATGTGATGGAAACTGAACTAAAGCCTGAGAATCGACAGGAGAAGAGGCAAACTGACGCGAAGGAGTAGGTACGAACGTCGTTGCATAGTTGGAGAGCGAGAATTATGACCATAATTGTAAGCAGAATAAGTATTTGATGCATTTGAAGGGAGCTGGGGGTATGAAGGATGAGGAGAAGACTGAGGATACTTTTGTTGAGGATAAGGAAATTGTTGTGGAGGATAAGGATATTGTTGTGGAAGAAAAGAAGAGGGAGGGGGAGGGAGGGGAAGGAGGAGGATGGGAGGAAGGAGCAGTGTAACGCGTTTCTAAAGCTCGTAATCTCGTAGTTAAGTCCATGATGGTGTTCTGTAACACCTGTAGTTGTGATAAAATATAAGTATTTTCTGTGGGCGGCGGTGGGTGCCTAATGGCATTGACTGACTCATTCACATGCGAAGGTGACGCTGGTGGTAAGTTATTATTACCGGAGGGATCCGTGATATGCGAAACTTGTGATGGTATGTCTGCTGTCGGAAGAGGTTTCGCTTTACAAACCCTATCTGCATAAGTAGCGAGCTCTTGCAATGAGCAGTTTGGATCAACCGTTGCTAAACGCAGTTGCATCTCTGTGGGGAGTTTTTGTAGAAAGAGATGGCGAACAATATGAATACAATTACCTACGGGAGGACCGTCAAGGAGATTTAGCATATCTGATAGCAGTACTGAAGGAAGACGGTCTCCAAGAGAGCCACCAGTCAAAAGTTTTTTTACTTTTTCGGCATCGGTTTCCCCCAGCCGGTTTAAAAGTTCGGATTTCAGTTGGCTGTAGGGCTGGTTGTGGGAATGTAAGGATGGTAAAACGTCTTTCAAACGCTGCAAAACGTGAACTGGCAATATATTTAGAGGGCCCGAAATCGGGCAGGTTCGGTGGTTGTTTCGAGCTGGAGCTCGAGCAGCGTGAATGTGAGATCCATTGTTGATGAATTTACCGGAATATACACTAGATGATTCCCTGTCTGAAGCAGGCTGTTGGGAAATTACGTTCATATTTTCAGTATTTGCAGCGTCAGGGGGGGACATAGTTGAAAAATATTTATATAATACGATTGAAAAATATTTTCGAAAATAATATTACGAGAAAAAAATATGCTTAAGATGCGATTTGCACACGCTATATATGATATAAAATGTGGTCAGAGACCAAATAATAGACTAAATACTACAAAAAGGTATGCAATGGATGAGGAAAATATATAAGCGGCCGCTTGTACGGGCTAGAATAATGTAAAAATAAATGATTAAAATTGTAAAAATATTAGGAGGACAATTACGAAATTAAATGCGCTAAAAACGCAACTTACATACGCTGATATGAAAAATATGATGGTCGGAGACCAAAGACAGAGTAAATTTTAACAAATAGGTGTATAAATGGTAACAATAATATATAGTAAGCCGCTTTTATGGGCCGAAATGATTTAAAAATAAATAATTGAAATTGGTAATTCGGGCCAGAAATGGGCCTGATAATATTTCAAAAAAAAATTTTTTTTAAATTTGTTCAGTAAAATAAATTAATAATTGTTGTTTAAGTATTATGGAATTAAACTTTGCTTCAAATGTGAGGCAGAAATGCCTGGGATTAGCGAACGGCAAAAAACTCCAGGGCATTCCAATTGTTACGTTCAGGGACGTAACTGAAGTTTCAGAAGGCTGTAGTAACAAAACTCGTTTTCGGGTGTCAAAATCTATATTGAAACAATAAACATAATTAATATATTATAAACAATTAACAATAATAATAATAATAATAATAATAATAATAATTACATTGTGAAAAATAATATTAAAGTTACGCATGAAATGATACGTTTTCTCTTATGTTTTTTTAGGGAAACTATTACATAAAATATATAAAATTTTGAACGTAGCTTCGCTGTATTATTGAATAAAATATTAAAAATTACTTAAAATTAAATAATCGTATTGTATAATGAAGAACATAAAATTGCTGCATCTTTTTTACTAATACACAATTGCCAAAAAAAACACAGAATCGTAAAGTATCACAAAAGCAAGTATGGAATAATAAGAACTAGGTTTCACAAATAACTGACCTTGTAGCATTCGAGGGCAAGGGATACACTGAAGATTGATGGAGCATTAAACATTTGTAATAAAATCACTGATGCTCACAAATAAGTGTTAATAAGAATTAGCGAATTGTCTATGATGAATACAGGTTATTTTGGACGATATAGAGGAGCGGTTCCAGAATGCTTGTTCGAGGCGAAAAATGGCGCGATCGATTTGACCAATAGCAAACAAGATTGGAGTCAACGTGACAAGTAGGACGATAATACTGAAAAGGAAGAAAGAGAAGGTAATAATATATATATATATATATATATATATATATATATATATATATATTTAGTATTATATATGTATTTATATATATATTATAATATAATAGTATTAATATATATATATATATATTATTTATATATATAATATATATATATAATATAATATATATATATAATATATAATTAAAATATATATATATATATATATATTATTAATATAATATATATATATATATATATATATATATATATATACTATATATATATATATATATATATTTAATATATATATAATATATATATATATATATATATATATATATATATATATATATATATATATATATATTATATATATATACATTTATATATATATATATATATATATATATATATATATATATATATAATATATATATATAATATAATATATATATTATATATATATAGTTCAGTAGTTCTTAACTACAAATAAATTGGCAACTATGGCTCTGAAAATTTGCAACTTCTGCAGCGCTCGTGCTGGACCTCCTGGGGGAAAACATGGACCACAAGGACATGGAGGAGGAAGAGGACTTGTAGATATTAGTTTACGGTGTTTTAATTACAAAAATTAATAAATGTGTTTTTCTTCCTTATAAAAGCATGCTTTTATTATCGCACTAAAGTTTACTTTGCAAATAAATTTAGCAAACAGCCACCGGCCGGCGAAAAGTCGCAGGCGCAAAGGCGCATAGGCGCTAAGGCGAATAGGCGCTCATGTGACATAGGCGCTGATGTGACAAAAATATAGGCGCTAGGCGCACTAGGTCCGGCGGCATAGGCGCATAGGCGCAGGCGCACTCAAAAAAATTATAGGCGCGCCCAGCTCTGATTATATAGTATATATATATATATATTAAAATATATATATATAAATATAACAGATACTAAAAAAAATAATGTAAGTATAACTGCAGCAATGATAAACATTTAATTCAGATAAAACATTGGTATAAAGATATATGTAAAGTTCTACAAACTGCAAGTAAAATTATTTTGGTAGTCAAAGCAAGTCCTGTATGCGAAATAACTGTTTCATTCCTTTTTTGTATTATCAAGGTCACCGAGGTGACGCTGTCGCCAAGGGAGTGCCAATGGAATATTGTCAGTTAGAAAATGTAGATCAGAGAGCCAACATCTCGATACGCTCTCGGTCCTAAAATTGATACTGTAATGGTAATTAAATTGAAAGTATTTTAAAAGCAATTAAATTTTGAACTGTGAAATATCTTAATGTGTGTTCATGTAAAATAGTCATTAGACATAATTAATAAAGAAATAAATAAAGGAACGTTTCACTATTCCGAAACTATTTTATTATTAGCTATATCAAAGTGATCTCTTAAATAGGGCCAATTAATCATTATAGAGATCAGTCTTTGTACATATATATATATATATATATATATATATATATATATAAAATGCTATATATATTATAAATATAAATAATAATATATATATATATATATATATATTATATATATAATATATATATTATTATATATATATATATATAATATATTATATATACAATATAAATATATATATATATATATATTATATATATATATATATATATATATATATATATATATATATATATATATATATATATATTAAAATTTGGTACTTTGTAAACTGTTACGATAAAATGATCATTAAATTAATTACAGTAAATATGTTCCAACAAATTGTTTATAAAAAAAATTACAAGAAGTTTTCCCGCGAAGCTTTCCCAGTTCGATATAAGTAGCGGGAAAGATATTAGCAATGTCAGAAATTTGTCCGTACAAAACAATTTTTTGTTATTATTTGGGAGATCATCACAAACACTCTCAGCGAGGGGTTGACCTACCTTAACCTTGAACTCCATGTGAACGACAGAATTTTGTTTGCCTGGAGAGTAGAGAGACAGGACATCCTTTCGTTCCTCAAGTTCGCTATCGAAAGCAAAACATTTAAAATCCAGCTCGGTAAAACGTCATATGAAATAAGATCTTTTACTGTAAGGTTGTATTCAGAAAAAGTTTTAAGAACAAAAAAGCGTTTTGAGAATAAAATATATTAAGCTATATTTTGATTTGCAGTTAAAGGTAAAGAGCTCCATTGTTCTTTTATAACAACGATAAAATTATTTTTTTTTTTTTTTTTTTTTTTTTTTTTTTTCAAGCTTGACTTCTTGTTTATTTATGGTCGTATCTTATATAGGATTAAAATTATAGTACTTCAATCCAATAATATATTTTTCGGATCATCCTGTGTGCGAGTGTACTTTTCGCGGGAAAAGTTGCCGCCGCAACTTAAAACAAATTTAATATGGCTTCGTGTGTAGCAAAAGTCAATTTTCATTATCACAAATATTTTTAGTATTTATCATGGGAAAAAAAACTGAAGGAAAATGCCTAATATTTGTTGCAAAAATTATTCAATAATGTTATGTTCGAAAATGCCATAAAGAGGACAATGCCAATTAAAAAGGAATTTATAAATTTTTTTGTTATGAATCAATCACAACGTTTCTTACATTTCGACGTAGGCAAATGAAGGAGTGGCTTTCTTTCGAAAACAGCCGTTGGAAGTTTTTGAATTTTTAAGAACATGTCCCCAATTTGCCCGATAATTTCCCTAACTATCTGACCTACTGAATGTTAATATATTTAAACTATGTTTATGGTGAAGTTATGAATTTTTTTTTTAGTTCAAATGTAAACTCTAAATTTTAAGATTTTGTGAATTAAGAATTGAGGAAATTATCATTCTTTAGAGTTAATGTTAACTAAATAATATTGTTTATATTTCCTTTTCGCTGTATAAATTACTATATAAATGGCAAGTGAATAATTATTTCTCTTCAGTTTAGAATTTAAAACGATAATGCTTTCTTTAAACAAATTATGTTTAAAACTAGAAAGTAGAAACATCCTTTTCATTTTAAATTTTGCCAGTCTCCCAAATTATAATCCAAGTGAATATAGGACAATGTTCTTAAGTGGATTATAAAGAGAAAATGGGATTTTTAGATTATTTGATTTGAAGGATTCTTTACGAATTTTCTCAATTTCCCATTTCCGTGCGCAGCGCGAGTAAATTGTTCATGTTTTAGAACTTTTCACTTCTATAGCCCTTCAAAAGAAATGTAAAGGCTAAAATAACCCTTTTCATCCCTCCAAATTATCAAAAAGTAATAAAAATAGACGGGGCACCTTCCCCGAATACGGTGGGTGATGGGGGAAAGCGGGGGTCATATTCGGATTCAGGAAGTCATTTTATATAAGAATCAGCAGGAATGATGTCAGGGCAAATTTTCATGCAGACCAGTGTTTTTTATTAAAAATATCTACTTTATTGACCCTTAAGCAGTAAAGCAGTAGCGTAAACATTATAACCCCTCGCATACACCATAGCATTCCCTGCCATGCTCTATTAACTTTACTGCTTTACGCCATCTTTGGGCATGCATTATACATAAACATGATATAAAAATCAGTTCTTTGTATGAACATAACATAATTTATTAAAACTTGTTTTTACTAAATTTTTATTCTTTTTATTAAAAAATATCAATTGATCAATAGATCAAACTCTAACCAACCACACTCCCCACCTCATCCGTATCACCCGTGATTAATTGATTAAGTGATTAAAGTCATGATTAAGTGATTAAAGTCCTAACTTAACCTACTTATTTGTACAACATAACAAAAATATGCGTCTTGTATAAACATTACATAGTTATTAAAAACATTCTATGTTTATACTAAATTTTTATTCTTTTTTATTAAAAATATCAGCTATAAGTGATTAAAGTCATATTTGAGTACCAATGCTACACAAACCGCAAAAAAATAAGTTTTTTATATGATCACAACATAAATATTATTCTTTAATGTTTATAACATAAAAATAACATATCTAACACACCTTACGTATGAATAAACTGCTAGCCTTAACAAAATTCACTGCATAATATCGGTAAAGAGCTAACATCACCTTACAAAACTTAACCCAACTTAACT
>JABUQX010116438.1:0-17186 GCA_015478945.1 Trachelipus rathkii | reverse complement strand
TTGAAACTTAGGAATATTCCCTAAGTTCTGTACTGATTAAAATTTTAATGTTAATGAAAGTTATTTTCATAATTTGCAGATCAAAATGAAAAGTTTTTTTGCTTTTTTTGTGTTATCATTATCTCAAAGGTTAATACTTGGAAGAGATATTGAAAGAGAAATGACGATTGAAGTTCAGCCAGGAAGAGAAGAATGCTTTTATCAAGATATTATTGCTGGTGAAACCCTTGATTTGGAATATCAGGTATGTATCATTTATTAAACATACAGTATCTATCCAGATTATTTTACTTCCTAATAGTCAACTATAATTGAATGTTATACATTTCTCATTATTAAAAGTTTTATTTCATTTTTCAAGTGGCAAATAGAGAATTTATTGCAAATTAACTTTCACATGTTTAATTCAGTTGGTTAATTGGTTTACATATTTCATTTACTGAAGATATGAATTCAAAGGAAAAAATTTATTTAATAAAAAACTATCCACAAAAGTGAAATTACTTTTTGAGAACCCTAATAGGATTTCGTGGTATCAAAATTTGTAATTTTCAAAGTACATAAATTTCTTCACAAATTTCTTTTCAAGAAAATAAATGTTTACACAAAATGAAGTTTCTATCCTTCATTTACAGAATACCAATAATAATAATAATAATAATAATAATAATAATAATAATAATAATAATAATAATAATAATAATAATAATAATAATACACACTTAGTGATTGAAGCTGAATCGGACCAGGAGTAAGAATAATAATAATAATAATAATAATAATAATAATAATAATAATAATAATAATAATAATAATAATAATAATAATAATAATAATAATAATAATAATACAGTAAGTTCTTAAACTAAACTTTCTCTATATGTTGTAAAATTTCATTTTTTTAGATGTATGTTTATTAAAGTATCAAGCAGTTACATCAGTCACACATCCTTTGTGGGATAAACCCCTCCTAATCTGCCATAAGTTGCATAGGTTATGTGTGAATAAAACAACATGTTTTTCAACATACATTGTCAGCTACTTTTACAATTAGATAAAATAGAGTATAACTGATAATGTTAGCTTTTTCTAGTTTCCAGTTATAGGCAAATCCAAAATAGCCTTAAATTTCAAGGTCAAATATGAAAGTAGAATAGCACCTGTAATCGTAACCTGTTATTAAATTTGTCATATTTCATTTTGCTGCTATATTTTTAGTTGGAGAGTTTTAGTGTTTAAAAGTCTTAACAGTACGGTACACAATATTTTGTGTAATTTGATGTTTTCATTAACTTAATTGAAATAAAGTAAAAATATTTTGATATAGGCCTCTTAATTTGTTATATTTTTTCTTCAGGTTATAGATGGTGGGCAAGGAAATTTAGATATAAATTATTATGTAGCAGGCCCCCAAGGAAACATTTTAGTTCAAGATAACAAAAAATCTGATGCAGCTCATAGGTAAGCAATTTATACATTGAAGGTGCGTTACCATGTATTGGCTATGTACTGTTACATAGCTCTCTCAAATTAATTGTAGCTAATTTAAATTTAATTATGAGTAAAATTTAATTTTCATCCATGAATAAAGTATTGATAATTTTTAAAATATTTTTCTTTATTTTAATATATTTAATTTTTTTAATATAGTTTGTTGCCACCGAACCTTTTATCCCATGAATTTTTTTAGGGGGTTCAATAACTACTGCAGTAGAGTCTTTGGTCGTGGGAAATTGTGTTACATGTATTTCCTTACCAGTGGATTATAAGATTATCTGGGCTTAATAGCAAACCCTGCTTTGGCTTAACTCATTTTGGATATTCTAGCCACATGGATGTTGTTTTTCATCCAAATGAGTGGACCTTATGCTAGAAGCAAGAAAGAGTGTGTGATTTTGTGTTATAATAGATTATTCAGTTGTATGTGTAGTCTATGTTTTTAGTGATCTGTGGGTATTGATATTAGTGTAATTCACTATGCTGTAAACTATAATTAAATATTACAGAAAATCTCCTACTGACACCAATTTTTTGTTTGTGTCTGTTCAGTTGGCCAGATTGGTATTCGAACTCGCGAGAGGAAAAGTACGATCTTAAAACGAGAAACGATTCGCTTTAGTCCATTGAGCTACAATGAATTTCATTATTTTAATATATATATATATATAATATATAATATATATTCGTTAGTAAATGATATACTAAACAGCATATATATATATATTATATATATATATATAACATATATAATATATATATATTATATAGTATATATATACTATATATATTATATATCTATATATATACGTATATATATCCGTATATATATATATATAATATATATAATATATATATATATATACTATAATATATATATATAATATAATATATATATAGATATATAATATATTATATATAATATGATATAATAATATATAATATACGGATATATATTATATTATACGATCATATTATTATACTATATAATTATACTAATTAAGTATACGATATATATATTAACTATATATATATATATATCAATATATATATTATATAATATATATATATATATATATATACATATATATATATTATACGGTATATATAATATACTATATATATATATATGTATAATATATATATATATATATATAAATATATATATAGATATATATATATATATAGTATATATAGTAATATATATATATATATAATATATACTAATAAATAATAAAATAATCAATAATATAATAATAATTAAGTACCTTAAAAAATCGGTTGAATCTGAACAAGTTGATACTGAACAAACCTGGGGGCAAAGAAGGAAGCAATTGTTAGGAGTGCAAAGGAAGTATGTGATGCTTGCTAAAGTAGGAAGTAAAGAATGTAAACAGTGAATGGTGGATAGAAGAGGTGATGAAAGCGGTTAAAGGTAAAAAAGAAGCGTGGCTGAATGTAATAAAAGCAAATGATGAAGATTCAAAGAAAGATGCTTGGAATTATATAAGGAGGAAAAAAGAAATACTAAAAGGTGTATACGTAGGAAGAAAGACAAGAGGTAAGATGAACAGTTTGGAGGAGGGATGAATGAGGGACTACAAGGAATAGTGAAGCTCTTCTGGAAGGAAGTGCGAAAGGGTTAAGAATGAGAATAAGGGGAATCTGCTTTAGAATAAGTGAATAGGGAGGGTGCTCTTTTGTAACTGATGATATGGGTGTGAGAGGAGTGTGAAAAACACTTCTACGAGGATCTGGCACAATAATTAACAGCTAATTGTAAGATAGGCTGATAGTGAATGTGTGTAGTTTGATGGTGCAAGAAGGAATAGGGTATTTTATGATTGAAGTTATTAGTAAGGAGGAGGTAATGCGTAAAAGTGAAAAAGTTGAAGAATGGGAAATCTGCAGTATAGATGAAATTACTGTTGAAATGATCAAGAACGGAGGCGAGATGGGATGATTGATGGGGAGTTGTAATAAAGCGGTTTATGAGCTATAGTCAAGGGATTGGAGGAGGCCGGTAATAGTACCCTTATATAAGCGTAAGTAAGGGAGAAAAGGGAGACTGTAGAATATCCTGATAGGCGGCGAATAAGCTTTACCTGAGTGTTGTAACGAAGGTACTTATGCTGGTATTTTAGGCGAAAGAGTGCGTCGAGTGGATCTGAAGCTGATTGTGAATGAAACAAGTGCCTTTGAGGAGTGTTAGAGGCAGTCGTGGATTCAAATCTTACAATTGAAACCAAATATGCTGAGAAAATGAAGGGAGAAGAAGAATAAATCTTGTATTTAGGTTTAATGATTTGCAACAGGCGTATGATAAGAGTTAAATAGCGGAAGCGTTATGGCATGGGTATAGTGATATTATGGTCGTAGTGGAGGCTTCTGAATGGAATCAAAAGTATGATGACGATAGTAAGCGTGATAGGTAGTAATAAATGTTCTTTCAATGGTGAATGGTTATAGGATTCGAATAGCGGAGTAGACAGGGTTTGTTTAGTCTCCTTGGTTATTCAATTTGGTATACTCCCGATGGGGTTATGTAGAGAATTCCCCGAGTGGGAGATGGGCAGGAAATCGTTGTATAGAATGGTTGGAAATGGAGATGAGCTGGAGGGTGCCCTACCTATTATATGCCGATTGATTTGTTCTTGTGTGGCGAATCTAAGAGAGTTTGAGAGGATTGTAGAGAGATTTGGCGGGTGTGTAAAAGGATTGGCTTGAAAGTAAATGTGAGAATGATTAAGGTTAATGTTCGTGAGTGAGCGACACTCTCAGCTGTGAAGATGATGTTATGATGTGAGCAGCTAGAAACAAGTGTCGTGAGTTAAATATTTAGCTGTATATGTTGGAATAGAGAAGGGAAACGGACGATTGCAGAGCTGTAGTATGAAAGTTGTGAATCAGAAGGTGGCTGTGCGAATTAATCCGTTGGTCTGAATGCAAACGGACTAAAGTCTGAGTTGCTTAGGTCTTACACCTTAATATTTGCCTGCTAAACCCCATCTAATGAGGTGGTATAGTTAGTTACCTGTGTTATTTATGTAGTGAGACTATGGCTGGAATAAGGAAGTTATAGAATCTAAGTCTTCCAATGCTTGTTCAGATGACATGTTAGGCTGTGCTAGGTGTGAAAGATGTGATAAAGGAGGAATGAATCGTATAGAGATGGAATGTGTGGTGTAAGAAAAGCGGTAAAATGAGAGATAATGAAAGTATCGTGAGATGGTTTGGTCATGTGGATAAGGATGAATGATAGCTCGTTGTTAGCGGAATGATATAGTGGAGCATCCAGAGAAAGTGGAGTCGAGTCGGTGAACAATGTCTGCAAGGAGAGAAATGTTTGAGTTTGCAGAGGCGAGAATAAAGGTGCATGAGTAGGAAGAAGCGGGGTTTTGTTTGGTCTTGTATGTGTGATTTTTTTTATGGCCCACCTGGGCCAGGGGAGAACCCTTACAATGACGATTTACCATAGGTGAGGGCCCGTCGCGGTCCCATGATGCCTCTAGGTGTGATTTTCTGTCGTGACGAAGCTTCTCACGAATAAGCGTACAGACAGGGGCGGTATGCTGGGCTTCTTTTCGATTTTGTCAAGTCTCCTACTGCCTTTTCTTTTCCGATGCTTGCTACGCACCTTACCCCCAATCTTGGGCAAAGAGGAAGGAAGAAAGAAAAGAAAGAATATAATATATATAGTATATATATATATTATATATATAATACATAAATATATATATATCATATATAATATATATTATATATATATATAATATATATAATATATATATATATATATATAATAGTAAAATATCACGCCTAATGTAATTTCACCATGCTAGGATACGATCCCGGACCCTAGCAGATGAGCGTGCATTGTTTGACCACTACGCTACGACGAGACAAAAGAGGAAAGCGAGAATATTCTATACTGCTCAGAAGAAGCATACTACGTTATTCCTGCCCGCTCGCACTCTAAAAACGTAGGGCCAAACAGTCAGTAACCGCGCATGGTGAATAATGATAATACCATAAACCGGGGTTATTAACTGTATTAATGAAAGCAATAATTTACCTTTGCAATCAAAATTCTGTAATAGTGTAAATCACCCCTAATGTATTTCACCATGCATAGGATACCGATCCTAGACCCTAGGCAGCATTGAGCGTTGCATGTGTTTGACACTATGCTACGACGAGACGAAAAGAGAAAAACCGAGAATGACTTCTACTGTCCAAAAGAAGCAACTACTACGTATTCCTCCCGCTCGCACTACGAACGTAGGGCCAAACAGGCGCCGGTTCATCGATGACAGAACCCTACGAGGCCTATCAGCACAAGGAATCGGGGTTACCGGACATTGGTGAAAAAAATACCAAAACCGGGTTATTAGTTATAATGAAAGCAAGATTTTAACTTGCAAATCAAATTTGTAATAGTAAATACCCCCTAATGTAATTTCACCATGCTAGGATACGATCCTGACCCTAGCAGATGAGCTGCATGGGTTGACACTTTACGCTACGCAGACAAAGAGATAAAGAAACCGAGCAATACTTCTACTGTCAAGGAAGAAGCACTACTACGTATTCCTCCCGCTCGCCACTCGAACGTAGCCCCAAACAGCGACCACGCAGTACGCGCCGATATGAGATAATAATACCATAAACCGGGGGTTCTTATGTATAATGAAAAAAACAATAATTTTACTTTTAAAAGCAAAATTATACATAAAAAAATACCCCCTTATGTATTTTCACCATGCTAGTGATACGATGCCTGGACCCTAGCCCAATGAGCGTGGCATGTGTTTGACCACTTACCTACGAGAACAAAGAGAAACGGAATACTTCTACTAGTCAGAAAAGCACTACTACGTTTCTCCCGCTCGCACTCCGAACGTAGCCAAACAGGTACGCGCATGTGAATAATAATAACCATACGTAGTAGTGCTTCTTCTTGAACAGTAGAAGTATTCTCGCGTTCTCTTCTTGTCTCGTCCGTAGCGTAGTGGTCAAAACAATGCACCCCGCCATCTGCTAGGGTCCAGGATCGTATCCTAGCATGGTGAAAATAAATTAGGGGGTATTTACAATTTACAAATTTGATTGCAAGGTTAAAAGTATTGCATTTCATTATACATAATAACCCCCGGTGTATAGTATTATTAGTTCACCAGGCGCAGGTACCCTGTTTGGCCCACTTCGAGTGCGAGCGCGTAGGAATACGTAGTAGTGCTTCTTCTTGGACAGTAGAAGTATCTCGGTTTCTCTTCTGTCTCGTCGTAGCGTAGTGGTCAAACACATTTGCACGCTCATCTGCTAGGTCCAGGATCGTGATCCTAGGCATGGAAAATAATTAGGGGTATTTACCTATTACAAATTTCATTGCAAGCAGTAAAATGTATTGCATTTCATGTATACATAATAACACCCCGGTTAGTTTATTATTATCACCCATGCGCAATGGTTACCCGTTTTGCCACGTTTCGGAGTGCGAGCGGTGAGAATACGTAGTAGTGCTTCGTTCTTAGGACAGTAGAAGTATTCTCGGTTTCTCTTTTGTCCTCGTCGCTAGCGTAGGTGCAAAAGGGGTGGCAGCGGGGGGAGGGGCCTATAGAGCCAGGGGGGGGGGGGGCCGCTCCCCTTTCGCGGGTGGAGGAGTTCCCCCTATACACAATCGGCACCGTCCTCATCTCTAGGGTCCAGGATTCGCTATCCTAGCATTGGTATACCATTAGTCTATTTACTAATTACAAAATTGATTGCAAGGTTAAAATTGGTCATTTCTATATATATATTATATATACTTATATAACTATATATTATATAATATATATATATAATATTATATATATATATATATATATATATAATAATATATATATATAATATATAATATAGTATGATAGTATATATATATATATATATTATATATGATATAATATATATATATATATATATATATATATATATAAATAATAATAATTATTATAATATACTATAGCTTATATATATATATAGTATATATTATATATATATATATATAGTATATATTATATATATATATATATATATATTAATATATTATATATATTAATATATATATATATATATAGTATATATATATATATATATATACGGTATATATATATAAGATATATATATATATATATATATAATATATATATATATATATATATATATATTATATATATATATATATATATATTATATAGTATATAAAACCATATATATATATATAGTATAATATATATATTACGGTATACATATACTGAATTAATATATATTAATATATAAATATATATACAGGTATATATATTTATAGTAGTATATATATATATATATATATATATAGTATATGATAATATATAATAATATATACTATATATATATATATATATATATATATATATGATAAATATATATATATAATAAATATTAATATATATTTATAAGTATATATATATAGATATATAATAACTATATATACAAATAATATAATATTGTATATCATATATAAATAGTATATATATATATATAATATATTATATATATATATATACTACTATATAATATACTATATATATTTACTATAATATACTATGTATATATATATATATATATATATAATATATAATATATATTATATATATATATATAATATATATATATTATATATACTATATATATATAGTATATTATTATATATAATTATACTATATATAGTATACTATATATAATATAGGTAGCGCGCATACTCGCAGCGATGAAAATACCTCCCATTTGGCTTATGGTATGTACTATGTAGGGTCTCCCATGACATTCCCTAATGGTTCACTTTCGTTCGCATTCCACACTCCTCCTTCAGACAACATCTTAAAGACACCACTTTTATGAACCATAAAATATAAAATATAATTTATAATCCACACCCTCTCTTATAGACATTCTTACAGACATCCTAATCCCTATATTCCTATGTGTGGGGAGAGAAAGAATTCCCACGCCATCGTATGTCCTGCTGTCGTAAAAGGCGACTAAAGGACGGTGGTAGTTGGGTTGGCTTGCCACTACCACTTATATTTTGCCAGGAATGCTAATGCGTACCTCGGAGCAGGTCGTGATCGCCGTTAGCGGCCTTCTATCTTTCAGCGAAATATATGAATTGTATGGGTACATGTATAATGTCAGAGGAATAAATGTCATTGAGGAGAAAATGCACGAGAATGGATGGATTATTTCGAAAGGAACCCAAATTTGATTGCTCACTGTGACTGAAAAAAACAAAGATGAAAGTAAACAGTGAAATGAATGGTGTGTATGGAATGTGCTTTGCTGGTTTGGAAGGATGAGAGGGAGAGAAGATTGCAACTCTGATCGAGGACTTGTGGCACAAGAGCTATGATAGATTGCTGTCGGCTAGTGAGTACTAGAAATTCTACATGGCTTAAATTTAAAGCTTGAAAAGCTCAAGTGTATGTGTGGTTCAGACATGATGGCTCCATCTGAGAGGTAAAATGTTTGATGAGAGTGCGACTTCTAGTTATAATCTTGAATGATGTTTTTGGATCGGGTCGTGGCAGTAGACGTGTCTGTTCAGGGGATTATGCTGTGGTGACCTAAATGTTGGAAGGTGTTCAAAACAGGTTGGTATAACATTGGCTTGTAGGTATCGGGAGAAATGAGAATGATAGGAAGGTGATTCAATTCTGTGAGGAGAGAGGTGTATGTGTAAGTAATACTTTTCTTAAACACAAGAGTATTCATAAGAGTTGGTGTAAGTAGAGAAGATGGTATCGATAACTAGTAAAATTATGATTGATTTTGTGGTGACAGGAGGGATGATTGAAGTATGTTCGCGAATGTTAATCAGTGAGAGTTAGGATGGATATCAGATCAGTTGTTTTTTTTATGTAAAATAGTTAGATCGAGGCTGGTGATGGAGAGAAGGTATTAAGCACAGGAAGAGTGGATAGAAATAAGATGAGAATGTTAAGTGCAAATCAAGAAGTAATTAAGACACTAAAATATCTATGTCAAGAAGCCGCTTGCACGTAAATTCAGTTGAATGTGAACAGTTTGAAAGCTGAACAAATGTTTAAGTAAATGAAAGAAGCGTGTTTTAGCTGTTGCCAAAAGAGTATGCGGAGTCGTTAAGAAGTAGGAAGTTAGAATGTTACAACTAGTTCAGTGCGTGGAATAAAGAGTGGTGCAGAGAGGTAAAAGTAAAAAAACATAAGTGGTATTGAATGTACCAATAAGCATGATCGAGGTTTCAAAAAGAAAGACGTAAATAAATAGAGAATACCTAAAAGAATGCACTACATAGGGGAAAAAAAAGCAGGTAATGAACCAGTTGGAAGGGGATGAATGCAACCTTATAAGGGAATAAGAAGCTCTTCATGAAAGAAGCGAAACGTTAAGAATGAGAATAAGGGAATCTGCTGCTATAAATAATGTCAAATCCAGGATGTGCTTCTAATTGATGAAATGCATGTCGAGCGGCCAGCGACGTGTGCGAGGGAAACCCTACTGTCGAAAACTCCAGATAACAATGGCAAGTATAAAAATTGACTAGTGAATGATGGTGTGGCCCCACCTGTGGTATCGGTGCAAGAAGGACACTGGGGTCATACTAGGAGTGCCGTAGCCGGCAGGTGTTAAGTGATATATGGGTGTTGATTGTGCTTCTGAATGGATATCAAAATAGTATGTATGCACGATAGTCAATGCGTGTGTTGTAAGAATAACAGAGTCGAAAGTTATTGCGTTCTCAATATTAATAGCAGGAATGAAGTAGGAGTGTTATGTCTTCTTGGTTATTCAATTTTGATTTGATGACGGTATGAAAGAAGTTAGCATGTAGGGGTGCAGGGAGATGGTTTGTTAGAATTAATGAGAAATGGAAGAGATTGTGAGATGCCCCTACATCATTAATGCTTGATGAATTGGTTTGGTCGCAAATCTGAGCAGATCTGAGAGAATGTAGAGAGATTGCAGGGTATTAAAATGAGATTTGAAAGTAGAAATGTCAGTCTGAGGCTAAGGTATGGTTGTGAGTGAGGACAGTTTTCTGTGTGAAGTTATGTTAGATGTGTGAGCAGCTGGAACAAGTGTCTGAGTTAAATATTTAGATATATGTTGCATGAAAGGGAACGGATGATAAGAGGGAGTAGGAAAGCTTGTTGCAATGCAATGGAAGTGGCTGTGTGAAGTAAATAAATGATGGATGTAAAGGACTAGTCTTGAGTGGCCGCTAGGGTCTTACTGAGTCATGTTTACCTGTCTATTATCTCTTCGGAATAAGAGTAATTAGATCTACAGGTACAATTGTGTTCCAGACTGATGACAATCTTAAGGCGTCTAGCGTGCAGAAGAATTGATAAAAATGAGGACATGAATGTATAGAAGTTGTGTGGGTGAAGAAAGCGGGTAAATGAGCAGAATAAATGAAAAGTCGTTGAGCATGGTTGGCATGTGGAAAGCGATGGAATGATAATGTGATTTGTTAGCTAAGTATAGTGTAGAGTGTGCTGGGAATCGACCGCTGGGAGACCGAAGAAAAGTGCATTGAAGTCGGTAAAGGAAGCCCGGAGGAGAGAAATGATTGAGTTGCAGAAGCCGAGAGAAAGTGGACATAATAGGAGCGTGAATCGGCGGGTTTGTGAGGAGTATAGTGTGGCCTCACTTGGGCAAGGGCATGAACCCATACATCGAACAGCAGATGCTATAGTGAGGTCCGTCGCGTTCCCGTGAAGCTCTAGCGATAGATTTTCTGACTGCCGACGTTCTCACCTAAAAGTATAAAGCGGGGCGGTAAAGCTGCGGCTTTCTTTTCAACTTGCATCATGCATATTTCTGTTTCGCAGCATGTTACGCACCTACTTCAGTCTTTGGGAGGAAGAAGAGAGATTAATAATAATAATAATAATAATTATAATAAAATCAATAATAAAATAATACATAATAATAATAATAATAATATATATAATAATAATAATAATACATAAAATAATATTATATTATATATATATATACTATATATATTATATATATATATATATATATATACATATATAATTATATAATATTATATTATATACTATATATATATACTATATATACTATATATGACAGGATATATATTATATATATACTATAATAATACTATATATATATATATATATAATAATATATATATAATATATATATATATACTATCATATATATATATATAGATATATATATCATATATAAAAATACATATATATAAGATATATATATATATTATATATCTATTAATATTATAATATATATATATATATTATAACTAGTAATATATATATCTAATATATAATATATATATATATATTCTTCTTCTTCTTCTTCTTTCTTCTTCTTCTCTTCTTCTTCTTCTTCTTCTCTTACTTCTCTATCTTCTTTCTTCTTCTTCTTCTTCTTTCTTCTTCTTCTTCTCTTCTCTTCTTCTTCTTCTTCTTCTTCTTCTTCTTCTTACTTCTTCTTCTCTCTTCTTCTTCTTCTTCTTCTTCTTCTTCTTCTTCTTCCTTCTTCTTCTTCTTCTTCTTCTTCTTCTTCATCTCTCTTCTCTTCTTCTTCTTTCTCTTTTTCTCTCTTTACTTCTTCTTCTTCTCTCTTCTTCTTCTTCTTCTTCTTCTTCTTCTTCTTTCTTCTTCTTCTTCTTCTTCTTACTTTTTCTCTTCTCTTCTTCTTCTTCTTTCTTTTTCTCATTTTCTTCTGCTTCTTCTTCTTCTTCTTTCTCATCTTACTTCTTCTTCTTCTCTTCATCTTCTTCTTTTTCTTTTCTTTTTCTTTTTCTTCTACCTTTTCTCCCCAAGAAAAGAAGTAAGCTGAAGAAGAAAATGACACAGTCGAAAGAAAGCCCAGCCTACCTCCCCTCTTGTTACATTAATTAGTAATAGCTCGTCGCAATTCAGAAAATCCACCCTAGAGCTTCACGGACCGCTACGGAATCCCACTATGATAAATCGTCAATGTAAGGGTTATCCCTTGGCCCAGGTGGCCACAACCATACCCCCACAAAACCCCGCCATTCTCTTCTATTATGCACCTTTATTCTCCGCCTTTGCGAAACTCACATTTCTCTCCTTCTGACACTCGTTTACGACTCAATTCACTTTTGCTTCGGGTCTCCCCCAGCGCGTGTCCCAAAACCACTCGCGACTATACATCGCTTAACAACCGCACTATCATTTCATCCTTTCCACATGACCAAACTTTCTCAACATACTTTTCATTTATTCACTCGTTTATCCCTTTTCTTTAACACCACACAACTCTCAATACGTTCATTCCCTCATTTTATCAATTCTTCCACACCTAACACCCCTAAGATGTCCATCTGAACACATGAACTTTAGATCGTATACTTCTTATCGTCAGACCATAGTTTCACGTTCCTATACAATAACACGGTAACAACATACCCTCATGCAAGACTAGTCGCACTCAGACTTTATGCACCAACGATTTAATTTGCACCCAACCACCTTCCTGCCATTCACAACTTCCTACACACTCGTGCATATCTGTTCCTCTCATCAACATATACCTAAATAATAATTCAGCCCACTTGCTTCCCAGCTGCGCACAATCTAACATAACTCACGACTGAGACTGTCCTTCACTCACAAACCATAACCTTACTCCTTATCTACGTTATAGCTGCCAACCCCCTCCTTTCTACACACCCTAGCAGAATCTCCTCTACCAAATCCTCTTCAGGACTCTCCTTCAGATTTAGCCACACACAAAACAACCATCGCATCGCAATGCTAATAGCCATACGTCAGGGTCACCCATCACTCAACTCCTGATCTCCATCATTCAAACACCTTTGCCTGCCACCCCCATCTCTCACTCTCTTCATAACTTCCACTTCATAATATAAATGAATAACAAGGAGACATAACCACAACCCTGCGTTACTCACTATAATAAACCCCTCAATCACTGTTCATACACATTTAATTCTATACATACACCCTCCACATCATCATACATACTTTCGATTCATTCAGAAGCCTCACCACCGATACCACCCACTATCATCTTAAAACACCTGCCATAGAGCTTCCCTATAACCCTATCATACCCCTGCTTGCAAAATCCCATGAAACCTAAATACAAATTCATGTCTTCGGCTCCCTTCCATTTTCTCAGCACTCATTTGCTAGTAAAAGATTTATCCACACCATCCTCATACGCCACTCCTAAAAACTCACCTTGCTTCTCCACCAATCAGTCCTTCAGTTCACTCGACGCACTCTTCGACCAAAAATACCAGGCAGTCAATTCTTCCCTAAAAACCTCACATAAAACCAATTCCCCGATTAATTTTCTACGAGTTCCCCCTTATCTCCCTATACCCTTAATTATAAGGTTACTATTACTCTCTCCTCAAATCCTTCGCGAAACTATACCCTCCGACTAAAACTT
This sequence comes from Trachelipus rathkii, assembly GCA_015478945.1. Taxonomy (NCBI): domain Eukaryota; kingdom Metazoa; phylum Arthropoda; class Malacostraca; order Isopoda; family Trachelipodidae; genus Trachelipus; species Trachelipus rathkii. Next base: position 3,188 of record JABUQX010116438.1, on the reverse strand, counting down.
TATTACACAACTTCCACATCCAATCATTACTATATATTATACTATATATATCACTATTATATATATATACTATATATATATATATACTATACTATATATCCTTATATACTTATTATATTATAGTATTTATAGTATATATATATATATTAATATAAATAATATATATATTATATATATATACTATAATATATATACTATACATACTATATATATATATTCAGTATGGCGTGCAGTCAGGGCATGCAAGTCATGCTGAGCATGAATGAGGAAGATATTTAACTTTCAACAAATTCATATTATATAAAAAAATGGCTTACAAACTAATAATAACAAAGAACAGGAAACACAAAATTACGCAAGTTTTAGGTGTTTAAAATCTTAAATTTCATTTTAAAATTCTTCAATATTCAACACTTCTATTAAACAAATGCTAGCATGACAGTTCTCATGAGTAGCATTTAAAATATACTCCCTCAGCGAAACGCGTTTACGGGGTAAATTTCTTCCCTATATTAATTACACAGACGAACCAAAAGCTACTTCATAGCGATGACACCCATGATTTCCGACTCGATATATCTCAACTTCAGCATCGTCCCATATATATATATATATATATATAATATATATATATATAATATAATTACATAATACTATATTATATATACTATATACCTAGTATATATATATATAGTAATCTATATATTCTATAATATATGATACCTACCTATATAAGTAACCTGAACAAAAAGCAATATATATATAAAAGATAAATTTTAAAATAACTAATAATAATAATATCATCATCATATAATAATCTAATAAATGTTAAATAATAATAATAATAATAAGAATATAATAATAATAATAATAATAATAAAGTGACTGTTAATACATTTATGCTGAAAATGCCTTCAGATATTGAGAAAAACGATTAAAAACCTGAGCCCAAACGTACAAAGTTAAATCATTTCGTAACTAATAACATTATGGAGGGACAAACTATTATATTTCTCTTACTCAACTTATCATTTTATAACTTTACAATTAAATCAGTTGGAATATTGGATTATTTTGAGGAAAAAATAATTAAATAAATAAAACAATAGTGAAAAAAGGGGGAAAATGTGATTTTGCTCACAGCGAAAAAATTTTTATTCAAAGTTAACGGCTGTCTGAAACGGCGATTACTAAGCAGTGACTAGACTTTAGTCTTCTGTCTTGAGCTTTGTGTGAATCTGGTATGAGCTTGAGTTACATGTTCTTTTGTGTCGAAAGATTTTAAAAGTTTTACCGTAAATCCTTTCCTTAGAAATTCATTAGTGTGCACCCTGTAGAACAACATATAAGGAGTAATGACTGCCGCAGAAATGTTTATGAAGATCTTTTAAAAACAACATCATTCAGTATGATGAGAAGCTTGCAAGAAAAAAACTTTAATTATAAAAATGGAAGATTAAAACTTGTAGTAGACCTAAAAACCAAAGGAAAAACTTTTGTAAGACATTTTCAAGAATGTCATTATGACGAAAAAAGAAATGTTTGATGGAGTTCAAAATTAAAAGATTTTTCTGTTGGCCTTGTTTATTTTTTCCATCAGAAAATCTGTTTGATCATGAGGAGCTGATACTGATTTAAATAAATTCTGTATGGAACTGGATGAAGTAGTACGAAAGATCACAGCGACATATAAAGTCATATTTATTCCTCAAATCCATCGCGTTAATGTACGTGCTGAGGATAGTTATGTATGCTATGAACAAATAGATTGATGTCAAACAAAAAACAATGAAAAGTTGCTTAGAAATAGAGAAATCTTCGGCAGGTTAATAGATGCGCGTCATATTCCTAGTGTCAAGATTACTTTTTGGCGCCATTAATGAAAACAATTAATCAATAACGCAGACACATTATGTAAGAAACTTCTGCATTTGATGAGCCGGGCTATGATGAAAAATTAGCAAGATCATTCCTATCAACAGCGACACATTCTCTGGAGTTTCGACAGAATTCTAAAATGATTTAATTGAATCAATTCAAATGTAATTCTTAGGGAAATCCATTCTGAAATTTCTGATGCGAAATTCACTGCAATTCTCTTAGACGAGACATCAGACGTATCAAATATTTCACAGTTATCTACTGTTTTACGATACCTTACAAATAAAAAAAAAGTTTTGGAGGAAAAAATCTTGGTTACAACCTAAAGTCTTGAACGTTCGGCAGATGCTTTAGCTCAACATGTTTTTCGCTGCATAGAAAATATTAAAGGTGAAAGTAAAATTAATTCTCAAACCTCCTATGATTGGAGCTGACAATCTACCATGCTCAGGCCATCTCAATGCGTTACAAAGTAAGGTAAGAAAAGTATCCATCATGCAAGTGTTTCTGTACATTGTTAGTCGCACATGTGTCAGCTTTGAATTTAGTTTTACTCAATAGCATGGTGGAAGTATTAAGGAATGTAATGTTAATTTTCACGGTTTAAGTGCTTTAGGAAGTTTTTTCGCTTAAAATCGGCCTTAAAGGACAAGTGACTTGATGCATAGTTAAAAGAAGTTTCCAAAAAACCGCACCAACTAGATGAATTACAGTTCTCGCTTAATCTCATATTGCCAAAAAAAATACATCTTTATTGATTGAGTTGATGTTGATGAAATATTGGATCAAATGTAGAGAAAATGGGATGGCAATAACTATACGACATTCCGCACATTGGATTCAGCACAAATTAGGTGATTTTAAATTTAATTCTCACCTGAAGCCACTTTAGCTGAAAATATTTTCCTTTTTACTGAGTTTTATTTAATCGCTCCTTCAGTCAAAAAAGTCTTGGAATTACTTATTAGCATGCTAACTTGAAGTTAGCGAAAAAGTACAAATTGATTGAGGATAAAAAAACAAAAGATTTTTCTCTAAAATATATGATCCACCAATGTTAAACAGAAATTTTCCATCAGAAAAAACATCATGATTACTATAGAAATCTATATAATAACATCATTCAAACAGTTGTGAATCAACTAAGAGTCAGATTTAAATCTCTGGAAGATCTTGTTTTTATAAAAAAAACTATTATTTTAAAAAAACAGCGTCTCATAATTTTAACAATACGCAAAAAGTATTTCCTAGCAAAACCTCTCGAGTCTACTAACATTAATTACGGAGAGCCATATCTCTTCATCTGC
>JABUQX010116437.1:2500-15412 GCA_015478945.1 Trachelipus rathkii | reverse complement strand
TGAGAGAGTTGCTTTGTTCTTTATAAGTGTAGAAGCAGTATATTGATAATATATCTGGTTAGCATATAGATCAGTGATCGGTACCTGTATAAAGAACAAGATTTAATTTATGTTTAATTCCAAAATTATTACTCGAAGATGTTATTCTGAAACAATAGATCAATAGATCCCGGATGGGTAGGAGGAGGAGGGAGGAGGGGAAGGGTAGGGTGGTTTGATTACTTGAGCTACTGATTGAAGCTTTAGGGCAGCGTTTCTCAACCGGGGTCGCGACCCCCAAGGGGGCGCGATCGGATATACCGGTGGGTCGAGGTGGGTCACAAAAAATAAAAATATTTTATCATAAGATAAATGTATATCAAACACAAGTTTTGCTGTTATTATATATATAAAGTTATACATTAATAAAATATCAAAATTAATTTTTAATTAATGCATCGAAAAGCATCTTTTATTTAGGATTTTGATTTAATATATAATATATAATATAGTAAATAATATTAATTTATATATATATTATATATTAAATATATATAATATATATATAAAATAAATATAATAATAATACCATTATCTTATTATAGTATAATATATATATAAAACTTTAGGGCATGCAATTAGCAGATGGTTCTCGATTTTTTTCGGCATACCGCGGATAGCGGTAATGTTATGAATTTATTAAACATCCGCGTATGCGGGATGCGGATGCGGATGCGGATAGTTTAAATATATAATATATATATATTATATATATATATATATAATATTTTTATATATATATATATATTAATATATTTATATATATATTATATAATACTTATATATATATATATATATATATATATATATTATTATATATATATATATATATTAATATATAATATATATATATATATATATATATAATATATATATCATTATAATTTATTATATATATATATATATATATATAATATATATATATATTAATATACATTATAATATATATTATTTAAATATATTTATATGATTAATTATAATCCATAGTATATATATGGATGAATATGTTAGTATATATTCTTCTTATTCCAATGTTAATTTTATTAACTTGAATTTCTCATAACAGTTGAAAAATTCTTTTCGTTTGAGAAGCATCTACTTACATTTGACACAGAGTTTCACAACTCCTAGGAGATAAGTGTTAAACTTATTCTGATCCTCTGCGTTAGAGTAATATAGTACACAAATAAGAGGTATATGCAGAACTACTGCTTATTGATATTACAAAAACTATTTATCTATAATATGTAAATATAAAGATTGTACCGTCAATGAAAAGATTTAAGTTTCAGTAACTTCTCTATATGTTAACAGAAATAAAATTCCGTTTGATAAAGCGTTGTATGACTTAGAAAAATGTATAGCGTTCTTTGTTTGTAAAAGAAAATCAGAATAGAATGTATTTTTTTTCTCAATACGTGATTAAAAAATTGCTTTTATAAATTTCAATTTGTTTTAACATACGTAGTTTTTAAATTGTATACAAGCTGGGGTGATGTTACCTATAGAAACGTATCTATTATTCTTCTAATCTATATATATATATATATATCTCATAGTAGACACTCGATATAGACTATCATACTATCTTAAATATAGTACTATATAATATATATACGATTATGGTGTAGATTATTTACTTCACACCTTAGGCCTTATATATACTATACCTGGTCTATTCTACCAAATCAAATAGAATTTACTATAACATACTTTCGATTAATAGATCAGTAACAAGTATATGGTCAGGTTATTCCGTGACCACTCCCTATATACGTATACTATAAGTAGTAAATTATATTCAACTATAGTATATTGTTATTCATATATATATATATACATAAGTCCTGTAAGTATATATATATATACCTGCTTATTATACGTATATATATTATATATATGTATATATATATATAATCGGCCCTCTTAGCCACAATCTATAATATAATTGTTACAAGGGTGCGGGAACGGGAACCCAACTTAAAAGGACCCCATCAACCTCTTTCCTTAACCTCCGCGACCTTAATGAAAGAGATTTTAACAATGGATTATATACATTTTGAACTAGTATTGAAATTCAGAATATGGAAGGGTTGTGCTTGAGAGAAATCAATTTTTCTGCCTTTTCTGGCTTTTCTGCCGAGAGTCTGTTTCTCTTTTCATTCATATATTAGCCCCAGCATTGCTAAATAAGTCCCCCAACACGACCTTACTCGTTTCCTGTCTTGTTTGACACACTAGGTTGGAGGCAAGGTATCTCACAAGGTACTCTCTCCACTCTTGTATTAAGGCGTGTTGCCACCAGTTATCTTCACACCTTCTTTATGCACCATTTCTTGACTGTAAATTTGACCACTACGGGACTCTCCAGAACATTAACTGAAATCTAGTGTGCTATTCTAGCTGACATTTTCATGAGTTATGTGTATAATCTAGTCGTTTTGTCGTATATAGTGAGTAGTTCAGCGTCTTCTCCGAGTCAAAGTTGCACTATCGCATACTTTTTAATGTATTATATCAGATGTGCTCCGTGTTTCTGTATCACTACCACTTATCATCAGAGAAACACTTCTATGCCACATATAAAATATACACAGTATCCGCGAAGCCATTCCTGGCTTAGCATATTTTCCTCACTTCGAGAGAGAGAGATTTTACCCTGTAGATAACGATTGGTTGGATATGGAGTGTTTGCTGGGTAAATAGTTCTCGCCACTATTCATCTTTCACGACTCCTCTTCTTCACTCCGAGAGGATTGGTGTCTAAGTTATTCAGAATCTCTCAATCGAGATGTAGAAGATATATGATAAGTTTTTCTTATACACACGTTTGTTCTTATAACTACAAGCTCGGTCGCTAAAAGATCTTGGACTTATCTTTCTGACACTCCGAAAACCGGACTTTGTACGTACTGGACCATACAATATCTTAACCTCTCTGTAGTAATCATTTGAGATGCAGAATTTTTATGTAAACTGATCTGGGTGATCCTCACGTTTTGATCACACTCATATTGTTTTGCGTGATAGCAGCGATCCTTTTGAGGTTATGACTTTCTTTACTTGGTGTGCGACTTCTATTTCCTCCATTCAGCGTGCCTACTGGTTCTTTGACCTTTGGCGGATATATCCTTCGTAAAAATCCTGTGGCCCTAGTTTGCAACTCTCTGTTCATAATCTTGATTTACTTGTACTATTTGAGGAATCGCTGGCTGTCTATGAGTGTAAGATTCCTCTGTTGTTTTATCTTTCTGGTGTTTTTCTATAAGGCCAATCTGGGGCTGGAATCTTAGATAATATAAATAGAGTGGTTTGGATTTGCAATGCTTCTTCTCTCAATTCAACTGGCTGCTTGCCAAACGCACGCAAGAGTATAAGCACGGGTATTAATACTTGTTCTCTTATCTCCACATGAGTCGATCGAGTACGCTATTATAAATATATACTCTTTGCATATTATACACACTGTCGCAAATTGTAAGTTCAGAGTAAGTCTTGGGCTCGAGATAAGTAAGAGGAAGGGCAACGCTATATATAATTTTACACTCATTTGCTCACACCCCAGAGAGCGGAGCTTCTGCCATGAGCACATTCATAAACTCTAGCTCTATTCTCTCTGTCGATTACTTGTCTATTAAAATACCACGTTGAGCTTTTTTCTCATTGGCGACAGGTGTGTCACTCTAACAAATGTGTAGTCTTATTATAGTGGTTATGGATACGATAGATAATTCAGTCCGACTGCATATAGTATGGAACCAGAGAGGCTAGAATGACAAGGCGACTGATTTTTTGTTAATGTTGTCGCATTCAAAGTGGTTTCAATTCTACAGTAGACAGGTCAGATGTGCGATATCGGATTCATGTGTCCTCTCAACCATTTAACGAGAAGATTTGGTTAACATTCTGGGAACGAATGGGCGACAGTTATCGCGAGCAAGGTTCTTTGAGCACATTACTGTCCTTATTACTCATTCATATTGAATGTGTCAGTTCTATTTTCCATGAGTAAATGTCTTTTGGATGATCAGCTTACCTTTATCTCTCAGCAATACTTCGCGAACGTCCTATCTTCAAACTGGCCAGGTTTTAGCATAATGCGCGCTCTATCAAACTCACATTTACCCATTTGTCATCTTTCTTTTGAGATTTGCGCTATTACCTTACTCTTAACCCTAAGCTATTAATAGTTATAACAGATCTCTTTTGTATCTCCAAGAGGTCTGTGCGGAGCGAGATTCCACACATCCCTGCACCGAAGCACAGGTGGGACAACGGAGCGCCGGTTTATTCGGAGGGATGACGCATTGGTGCCACGAATGTCTAATATAGATTATGAGAATACACTGCGGAGAGCCTCGGCTGGTCTCTTTAGGCCACCAGCGGTTGTATCGCCGAGATCCTGGTTGTTCTGCCCATGCATCCACACTTTGAGCCAGAATTACTAGTTTATCCCTACTACTATGACCGTACTGGTTTCTTCCCATACTACTTAATGATCAGATATGGATCATTTACTCCACACTTGACGTACTGGTATCTTCCCACACTTGACGCGACTTAGTTAAATTTCCGCTAAACATTTGACCAAATTGAGTGTCTCTATACCAGATATTTGAACCGACTGGTTCTTACAACTACATTGCCATACTATACTATATAAATTCTTTCCATCTCAATTTTGGACCTAGACTTGAGGTCCTCTCCATTATTATATCATTGATAAGTTATACTTCCTTAAACATTTATTGATTACGACTGGTACTTCCCATTATTGACCAACTGATGGGGTGCCGGGCACCATTGAGTGCCAACTAAGAGTTGCTCTGCGTAGCCAACCCTCTATCCGGTTTCAAGGCTTGGTTCTTCCCTGTGTCTTTCCCACTCACTCATTGGGGGTGACTGCACAGGAGACTTAATCAAGGTTAGACAAAACATTTGACTGCCTGATATGGGAGTTTTATACTAATTGTCATCAAGCAGTTATCTTTATCACGCAGTTTTAAAGTTCTTCAAAAAAAATCTCACACTCGTAGGAAGAAAGGCACACAAGTTCCGTATGTCTCTCTCTTACCAAGTCCAAGCTGTACTACTTTAAAAGAGCTCGTTAGTAATGTTGAATGATGCCACAATTATGAGAATAACATACCTTAAAAAATAAATATCACAAAATAATCTATAAACATTGGATAAAAATTATGAGATTTAAATCTCTACACTCTCTTGGCAACATCAAATTGATATACGCATGATATAGAAATAACACCACGTAAAAGTTGTGTATAACTTACCAAAATTAAAACAGCACACAATTTATTTTAAGTTGATGATGGTTTATAAATCATCACTGATGAAATATATTAGACCATTTTGCAGTACATTCTATGAAAACCGATATCACTCTTTTGTTGCGTTGTGTGTGTCGCTGTGGTCGTGTGTGTGTGTAGTGATGAGTGGGTGCTAGTAGTGGCGTTGTTGTCGTGGCTCTCTCGTATGAATGCTTGCCTGCTTGCGCCCTTTATCTCGGATTATTTCATTATAATCGAACTACGATAGCACCTGGATTTTAATAACGCGGAGTAAACTGTGCACTTTAGTAAGCTGTTGTCTTCACAATATATTTCAATTCTAATTGTAGAAGGTATATTAATGCGAGTTCGATCAGGCGTTCACACACAATATCCGCGTTGAAAGTGTGAATAGGCGGATGAGCGTTGTCTTATGTGAGATTTGTCACGCTCTCCACCGAGCATGGATTGTTATAAGCTTATGGTGATATCCTCTTTGCTTCTATATATATATCTTGTCAATTCATCAGTTTTCACCATCTCGTGCTGCGTACTTGCATGATGGTGTGGCTCTCATGAACTACCTCTGATCAGAATGTCCACTTTCCTCGTGTGACGTGTGGCGAGAACATTGTTGCGCTCTCTGATTACAATATTATTCTTAGTCGCACTAGTCTCTCTAAGCGCACTGCACTTCACTGCCACCTATTGAAAAAGTCTGGTCAGTAGAGTTCATCGCTACCGATATGTTTCCTTGTATTGTCATCTTGTCTTATGGCTACTGGTCAGTCCTTGGCTTGCTCTCAGAGTTTCATTCGATACTTCTCTCGAGCATGTTATGCTCAACATGTTTTGTTAGTGTTTCACCGTGATGATGTGATCGCATGTGTGTGTGTGTGTGTGGTGTGGTGTGTATGTATGTCGATGCGTATGAGATGCGACTTGCAACCTTTCATTCCCTATAAAGTATATTCACGAGCTAGCTAAGGAGATACTGTCTCTTATATGCTTCTCGCACCTTATTATGCACGAGCTAGAGATTGAGGATGACAGTTCTTTCGTGCTCCTTTTACCAGTTGTTCCTCATACAGGGTCCAGTATAACCGCGCTATGAAAATCTTCTTTGTTGCATCACCGAATTGGAGGCTACCGGTCTACGTACCGTAAACTTGGTAAGGCATATGTTGGTCGTTCTGGTCTTTTCTCCCTGCAACGTCGCACCATATTGGAATCGCGGGCAGTTTTTCGGGTTCCTCATTTTTCTTGTTCTTCGCAAGTTTGGTCCTCAATCTTTGGGCCCATTTGACAATAGTCTTTTCCCATCTAATTTTTGCACTTGCTTTCTCCTCTCCCATCCGGACTTTAAATCTCCTAGCCATTTTCTTCGGGAGACGTTTTACAAATTGTTTTTCAACATCTCCACATCCCTTTGTTCTTCGCTTTTGGCTGCCTCGTATACCGTTTGCAATCTTAGGGCAAGCTCTGCAAACTTCTCATTCTTCTTCATTTCTATTCTCCAGAACTCCCATTGTAAATCTAAAATCTCATTTTCTTTCTCCTTCTTACACCAGCTCCTCAGTCTTGCCACTATCGTAAGATAGCTCATTTTGGCCCTGTAGATACTATAATAAGTTCGCAAAGACGGGCCCTCCAAAATTTTGTCTCTCCCTAGTTGTTCTCTGTCATATCTTTCGAAATCTTCGATGAAAGCATCGAAGGTTTGAACTTTCTCCTTTCCATATTTTAGATTCTTAACAGCCTTCACACTTGCCTTATTGAATGTTCTTAAGACCTCCAGAAGTTCTCCAGCCAGAATGATGAGGACTCTATTTACTGCCATATTTGGCTCCATCACCGTTTTTTCTAACTCGACAAGTCTCTTCAGCCACAGCTTTCCCTCTTTGTCCAGTTCGCTGTCTTCAATGGAATCGCTTTCTGTAGCCGAGCTCTCATCTATGGTGTACTTTCTGGCTGTCCTTCTCTTCTTATTTCTTTTCTTTCTTGTTTGTTTTTGATCACTTACGCTGTTACTATCACTCCTACTTCTGAAAGCACTGCTATCCATTTCGTCCGAAGTGTCGCATCGGTACTTCAATTCGTATCCTACATTCTGTTTCTCCTTTGTTGTGAATTTCTTCTTAGTTGTTCGGTGTCGCGTTTGGTCCTCCTTTTTCATGTCCAGGCCTTGTCCCATATTAGGGCTTCCATTTCTTGTTTCTGTATCTTGTGATCGGATTGTGCTGGCTTTCTTCATTTGTAATGCCTGGCAAGACCCAGCAAACTGTCTGCTATATTGTTGAAGTCCAGGTCGTTTTTTTCTTCTGTTAATGACTCTCTCAGCATGGTCAGGAGTTCTATTGAACTAGGTTTCTTTTGAGGTTTGTCACCTTTACTTTCATCTCCGCTTCCCTTCTTTATAAATTTTTAATGAAACTCAAATACGTATGTAAATAAAAAAAATTAAAGTAGTAATGCCCGAAACCAAAACGCCAATTTAGTGCGAGGAAAAAAAATTCTTTCACAAGTAATAGTTATTTAAACCTATATAAAATGTTCGGATTTTTTTTTTTACTCGCCCAGAACCCACCCACCAGTACTTTCCCAAAACAGATAACCCTTACCCAAAATTTGCAATATAATATCCCCTATACTTAGCTTTTATTTTGACTTTTTGTAGTACTGCTGCTCTCAATCCTTGTTGACCTTCCGTCCAAGAAAGCTACGAGCCACCAGTTGTAACCGAATAGATGTATACCGGTTATTTTTCGAGTTCGTTCTTGGGGACGAGAAGGTAACCTGCTTAAAGGAATAGATGAAAAAACACACAACTTTATATTATATATATGTACATGAGAGCAGCTATAATTGTTGACCTCCTGTGGGTAATAAATTTACTGTCTTTAACAATCGCTACTAAGTCCCTTTAAATGGATGTTAAACGGTGACACTACTACGTCGTGACACCAATGCTGTCTCTCCACAACTACTGTCGTCTATTATCTTCTCCAGTAGACACTCGATGACTCACTCTACGTTGGGGATTTACTCACTCCCTGGCGTCCCAATCAATGATCACAACTTTCGTAAGCTGACAAGTGGTCAGGCCCTACCACTCGCAAGCTAAATCACGTTGTCCAAAGTCTGGCAAGCCGCTTCACGTCCCCACACGACTAGCAGTTCTGTTGTTCCTAGGATATTAAATTCTGTTTCCGTTCTCCACTAGCACCCGATTTTACGGACATGAATAACAATTGCTCTACGACTTTCCGCATTGTAATCTTGGTAATATAATTTCTGCTTCTCCGCAAGAATCACTTTTATTTTAATCGTTGCTAGAATACACTTTACGAAAATTCCCCATACAAAAAGACGCCATTCTGGTAGCGATTTTCCTCACTTCAATAAATTTACTTGGTTGGAAGATTTTGTAAAGTCACCCTATCACAATATATTATATTATATAATAATAAATATCTATCACACTATATATATATATTTATACTAACTATATATATATATTATATCTAAGTAAAGAAATACATAGCTACATACATATAGAATTATAATATATACGACATTATATATTATCAGATATATATATACAACTAATATATTCTATAATATATATCTACTATATAATTATATATATCACCCATATATATACTATATACTAGATATATATATATATATATATATACTATACTATTATATATATTATATAGTATATATATATATATATATATATATATTTATATATAATTATATATTATAATATATATATAATATATATATATATATATATATATAATATATATATAATATATATATTATATATATATATATATAAGTATATACTTATATATATATATCAGAGCGGGGCGCCTCTAATTTTTTTGAGTGCGCCTGCCCCTATGCGCCTATGGCTGGACCTAGTGCGCTTAGCGCCTATGCGCCTATATTTTGGTCACATCAATGCGCCTAGCGCCTCAATGCGCCTATGCGCCTTTGCGCCAGCGACTTTTCGCCTGGTGGATTTTTGCCTAAATTTATTTTGCAAAGTAAACTTTTACTTCCATATAAAAGCATGCTTTTATAAGAAAGAAAAACTTATTAATATTTGTAATTAAAACACCGTAACTAATATCTACACGTCCCTCTTCCACCTCCATGTCTTTGTGGTTCATGTTTTCCCCCAGGAGTTCAGCACGAGCGCTGAAGAAGTTAAAAATTTCAGAGCCATCAGTGCCAATTTATTGTAAGTTAAGAACTACGGAACTAGTTATAGTATATACAAGAATATAATATATATAATATATTATATAATATATATTATATATTATATATATAAATAATATATAGTATATATTATATATAGGGCGTCGTGCTGTGTGGGGCAGGGGTTGGTGCAGTGCTACGCTGGGCTGAGAGGGGCAGAACGCTAACGGCTAAGAAATAAAAAATAAGAAATAAACATCAAAATGAAATTAAAAAATAAATAATAATAAATAATAATAATAATCAATAAAATCAATAATATATAATATAATAATAATATAATAATAATACATAATAATAAATATTATAATAAAATACATTTTTTTTAAAGTTAGGCCTAATCTTCGCTCGGAATTGGAAGCCGCAAAAAACGGCGTAACCGCTTATTTCCCTTGCTCTCGGGGGGAGATACCCCCTAGAATCAACCTAGCGACTTGAAAACTCGCCGGTAATCAGTTTAACATACCAATAGAAACATATACAAAGTTTCATTACGATATCTCAAGCCGTCTTCGAGAAATCCCATAACTATTATAGTATATATATATGTATATATATATATATATATATATATATATATATATATATATATATAGATATATATATATATATTATATATATATATATATATATATATATATATATATATATATATATATATATATATATATATATATATATATATAATATATATATATATATATAAAGTTTTACACTGGTTTTAAGAATGACAAGTTTGCCAAGCTTCTAAGTTCTAACTTAGGGAAAAAAATTTCTTTTTCCTGTTCATTAGGCGCGGCTATGCGCAAAAGAATTGCGCTGTGCCCTTTATGCCTTAGTCCGCCTTTTTAAAAATTATTGCGCCTATGCGCACTTTTGCGCTCTACGAATGATAGTGCGCCATAGCGCATGGCGCATAGGCGCAACTTTGCTGGCGCAACGCCCACTCTCGATTATATATATATATATATATTATATAACTATATATATATATATATATATATATACTATAATATATATTATATGATACTATAGTATTATTATAATATATATATATATATTTATAGATAATATATAGTATATTATAATATTATAAAATTATATAATTATATTATATATATATATATATATATATATATATATAATATATATATATATATATATATGATATAATATATATATATATTAATATATATATATAATTTATATATATATATATATAATACTATATATATATACTAATATATATATATATAATATATATTTAGTATATATATGATATATATATATATAATATATTATATATATATATATATACTTATACTATATATATATATAATATACGTATATATATATTAATTAGTGATGGACGATTAAAGCAATTTTTGACATGAACAGATGACGATTAATTGAAAAAGTATATTTGAAAAATTTCTATTATTTTATAAATTTAACAAAATTTACAATAAGGAAGAATTAAATTTGTTCATTTATCTGTATTGAAAGTGTACTAATACATTAAGAACAACATAATACATGAATTTTATTCCTGTTATTCATTCACATCTTGGTTTGTTCCTAATTTTAATATAATAATTAATACATAATAATAAATAATAATAATAATAATAAATAATAATAATAATAAATAAATAATAATAAAATAATATAATAATAATAATAATAATACATAATAATGTTAATAATAATAATAATAATAATAATAATTAATAATAATAATAATAAGTAATAATAATAATAATAATAAGAATAAAAATAATAATAATTAATAAAAATAAAAATAATAATAATAATAAAATAATAATTTAATAATAAATAATAATATAATTAATTAAAATAATAATAATAAAAAATAATAAATTAATAAATAAGAATAAGAAGAAGAAAAGAATGAAGAAGAAGAGAAGAAGAAGAAGAAGAAGAAGAAGAAGAAGAAGAAGAAGCAGAAGAAGAGAAGAAGAAGAAAAGAAGAGAAGAAGAGAAAAGAAGAGAAAAGTAATAATAATAATATAATAATAATTAATAATAATAACATATAATAATAATATAATAATAATCAATAATAATAATTAATAATTATTATTATTTGCTTACATAAATCCCACAATTATAAAAATAATATTAAAACCAAAATTAAATTTCAACACAATAAGTCTCCACAATTTTGTCTAAAAAAAACTCCCAAAAAAAAGACAAAAACAGACAAATCCCATATCAATCTCGCCAGTAGAAAATACCTAATCCACTTCTCAAAATGTGTACTAATCCGAAAACTCTAAAGTAGGGGCTACAAGCATCCTGAAGCTTCGAAGGTAAAGAAGTGCGGGACTTCTCCTCTCAGATCCCTTCTTCGATTTTCTTCCTTTTAAAGTTAAAAGAAAAACACTTCCATCAGATCGTTCTATCAGCACTTAAACCATTGTTGAAGTACTAAATTGATCGTTGCACATACATTCGCCTCCCGAACTCGAGGAATCTTTCAGCGGATAATAATGAAATTGCAACGATCCAATTTAGTCTTCAACAATGGTTTAAGTTCTGAAGGAACGATCTTGATGGGAAGTATTTTCTTCTTAACTTTTAAAGGAAAGAAAATCCGAAGAAGCGACTCTGAGAGGAGAAGTCTGCACCTCTTACCTTTTGAACCTCCAGGATGGCTGTAAGCCCCCTACTTAGAGTTTTCGGACTTAGGACACCCTTTCTGAGGAGTGGATACGATTTTCCTACTAGCAAAGTTCAGATGGGATATTTTCTGCTTTTGTCTTTTGGGGGATTTTCTTTAGACAAAATTGGTGGTGACTTATTGTGTTGAAATTTTATTTTTGTCTCTAATATTACTTTTTTAATAATAATAATAATAATAATAATAATAATAATAATAATAATAATAATAATAATAATAATAATAATAATAATAATAATAATAATAATAATAATAATATATTTTTTAGCAAAAGAAAGCCTAGAAGATTAGATAATAATAATAATAATAATAAAATAATAATAATAATAATAATAATAATAATAATAATCAATAATAATAATAATAATAATAATAATAATAATAATATATTTTTTAAGTAAGTGTTCAGAAGCCACACTGCGCACCAAAAAAAGCGCATACTGAGTTGAGAAACTAAACTACAGGGATAACATCTAATTTGAACAGCAATGAACAGTAACTCAGGAAAATAAATCTTTATCTAAGGAAGCAAGATCGAATACATGTTGAAGAAATATGAATTCGACAATAAAATGGAGGCAAGTATTGGAAAGGTATGGTGATGTA
>JABUQX010116436.1:5000-25287 GCA_015478945.1 Trachelipus rathkii | reverse complement strand
GATTTGTATCTGGTTTTACCTGAAAACCTGGCCCCACCGGAGTGATTTGTATCGGGTTTTACCTGAAACCTGGCCCAAACCTGGATTGATTTGTATCGGGTTTTACCTAAAACCTGGCCCCAACTTGGAGTGATTTGTATTGGGTTTTACCTGAAACCTGACCCCAACCTGGAGTGATTTGTAGCAGGATTTTACCTGAAGCATTGCCCCAACCTGAACGAAGCTCATAAACCCCATTTAGCTTTCAAGGATATTCCAGCCTAAACGGATCTGGTAGACCCGGGTTTGGATTCTGAGGTTCCTTTCACTAGATTGGGAGGTACTTGAGTGTTACCCCCACCTCACTGGATTGGCGAGGTACTTCGGAGGTGTACTCCCCACTTTCACTGGATCGGGAGGGTGCCTGAATGGTACTTCCCACCTTCACTGGACTGGGAGAGTACTTAAGTGTACTCCCCACCTTCACTGGATTGGGAGGGTGCCTAAGTGGTACTCCCCACCTTCACTGGATTGGGAGGGTGCTTGAGTGTACTCCCCACCTTCACTGGAACCAAAGGGAAGTGCAAGTGTTAATTTGTTTCCTTAGACTATAGGTTCCCTTACCTATTCTATTTAAACTTTAATAGATTTACCCGGTTGTGAAGGTTTTGTGTGAACCACTGGAGAAAATATTTTAAATTAGTTTATAAGTACACGGTGTGAACTGGTATCATGATAGGGAGTCCCGGTTATACTGCCACATAGTCTGTCCCATGGAATGTGTTATCTATTGTATAACATATATTTATTATTAACTGATTATTATTGACTCTTGTATTTATCTGTTTATTTGACATTTTGTGGGGATTGTTATTTATTCTTTAATTTATTTCATTTATTGACAATTTATGGGATTATTATTTATTCTTTAATTTATTTAATTGATTGACCTTTTGGAAATTATATTGGCTAGCCAGGGTAGGAGTTTGTGTATCGATTTGGTACATATTTTGACCATTATTATTGAGATGTTTGTTTGTTTTGTAAATATACTGCCTAAAAACCTGCTTGCCTTATTCTGAGACCCTTATGAAACAGCGAGAATCATATGACCTCCCCGCGAATATTGTGGGCTTAGGACTGGTTATCAGTGTCTGGTAACAAATTTTCGGTGGCTCTTGTGTTGAAGCCGGTTTTCAATAGCGGGTCACAGGTTAAGGCAGCGGTGATTTGAATACTTTTTTTTTTTATAAATTTTTTTTTCCTTAATGGATTCCTTTGGTGGGGAAGCACACCTACTAAGATACGTGCCACACACACAGGGTGGTATTTTTTTTTTTTGAGTTCTATATATATTTTGCGTTTACTTATGATAAATTTTGCACCCGTTTAAACAACCGCGCGCATTATTCTGGGTGACTTATGATGGGACTGACGTAGAGAATTAAGGGTAATGGAGCTCTGTGGAGTTCACCAAGGCTGTCGGAGTATCTGCCCGAAGGATTTCCAGAAGGCCTTAATAGAGGAAGTCCAAAGTATTGGAGGTAAAGAAGGTAACGTTGATAATTTAAGGAGCCTGTATTACAGGCTTTGGAGACACCAAAAGGTGAAAACCCGGTTATAGAACTCGACAAAGGGAAGAATGATAAAGCTTAAATGTGGATCAGTCAGTGAGCAAAAAGGACCCGATAAAGTTAAACAAAAAGTGAAATATGCATTAAAGTATAGAAATGAGAGTAATGACGAAAACGGAAGATGAACATTTTTTGAAAGGCCAAGACTGAATGTGAGCTAGACGAACAGTGATGAAACAAAGAAGAAAGAGAGGAGGAATAAAAAGGAGGAGACAACCAGTAAGAAGTATACGTGCTGATGATAGCACCGCGTATCAGAAGTGATCGGAGCGTTGAAAGTTGAAGTGGATAAAGGAGGACAGTTATGATTAAAAAGGCTAGTGAGACAAAAGAGGAAGACCAGGTGGAGGAAGAGTTAGAAGAGGTTAATATCAAGATGACTAGCCCTGAAGGTTCAGCAAATATAGACCGTGTCTATTTTATGAGGAGCTTGTGGAATCTAGGTTGAGGTGCCCGACCGCAATGATGATTGGCCAGTGCTAGACAACAGGACGGAGGCATCGAACACAGAGGCATCTGTACAGGCGCACCGTTTCACAAGGTCGAGAGTATCGGCTCTAGAGGAACAGCCCAAACGTAATGTGGAGGGTTATATAGTATGAAGAAGGCAACCGAAGCACGAAGCGAGCAGCATTAACGAAGGATGCGAGTACAGTTAGAAGGTTTTTGCTGGTATATATATTTTTCTTTTTAAGATTGTTGAACAATCTTGGAGGAAGAGTTATATAATGGACTGATATTAAATAAACCAAGTAACTTAGGAACTGCGTGCGCGGAAGCGTCTCAAGGAAAATGCTCATTTTGTTATTATCAAGGAAAACGAAAAGTACGTTGAGAAGTTACGGAAACTGGTGTGATAGTTTAAAGGTGAAATTGTTATAAAGTATCTACAAAGGGATAAAAGTCCAGTGATCCAAAGTTTAAAGTTTGCAAAAACTAATTGAAGTTAGGTTTCGTGGAAACCATATTTGAAGTCATCAACTTCCTTAAGCTGGGTAAGTAAATTAATTATTTCATAAATTTAAATTAAATAGGAAACTGTGTCATTTTGACATTAAGTTGTTAAATTCAAGAGAAACAAAATAACATCGGTATTAAGGTTACTAAGTACTTAAAACTGGTTAATATTGGGATAGTGGGAACTAAAAGTAGGAAGTGATGTTAAAATTAGGATCAAGGAGTTAAGACGGAAAATGTGAATAGGCAAGTGATATCATATTTCAAGGTAGATTTTGAGAGATTTTCACGAGGTTTGAGTTAAGGAATTATTATTGGACTGTTATAATGCTATTTTTCGTGATCAAGTTACCACCGGGTTTATACCAGGTTGTTTTAATAGGAGACTGTTATTAGAGTGTTATCAGGTTATTTTGTGGACATTTGTCACTGGTAACCCGGATTACCAGGTTTGAGGAGAAATGGGAAGCAAGGTTAAGATGGAGTTTGAGAACTGGAGCGGAGTTAAAATTGCGAGTGCTAGGGTTAAATCTGTGGGAGAAAGAATAGTGTATGAACGAGGCGTAGCAAGGTTATTATTATTATTATTATTATTATTATTATTATTATTATTATTATTATTATTATTATTATTATTATTATTATTATTATTATTATTATTATTATTATTATTATTATTATTATTATTATTATTATTATTATCATTATTATTATTATTATTTTTATGTATGATTTTGATGCTTTTTCAAACCTCCTGAAAATACTTTTTTCTGCAGAAGATATTCTTCTTCATATTATTCTGGAGTAAAATAAACTTTGATTTATAAATGTACCAAGCTTATTGTCCGTTTTTCCGACGTTTAGAAGAAAGTTTTTTATTTTCAGATTTTAAACAATTATATATAAACATAGTTTAAACTAATAACTAAACTAATAATAATAAACTAATAACAATAAGTTAAAATGCATTGACTTTTTGTTATTCTAAATATGTTTAAAAAATTGGACTCTTTATATTATTATTTATTATGGTTTGACTGGGACATTCTAGAGCAGTGATATCCTAGAGCAAATTTCATAAAATAAATTTTTTCTTGTTATGATGGAAGTTTTCTTTATTTGTTTATCGGTGATTTTTTGTTGTGTCTTTAAAATGTTGAATCTTTAAACTGGCTTATACTTATGCTGCGACATTCTCATGTTGAGGGTATTCGTTGTGTATCCCGATATAAGAGGCGTTACATCCGCTTTCAGAACATTGAAATCGGTCCACAAACGTTAAATACTCTCCATCGAAGCGCTTCACGAGTAGAGAAGCACGAGTTTCAGTTTCAAATGGCTTATAGTAGATTTAATATACAGCTTCTTCCGTCCTTTTTTCTTATATGCTCTTTTAAAAAAATTAATTTTAATTTGTTTTCTTCTCTTTTTTTTCGGATAATATTTTCAGTTTTATAATATACTACAAGCTTATCGTTTTTGTTTTTATTGATGTATTGGCAAATAAATTATTTAAGTGTTCTTTTTAGTTTTTTCTATAGATATTAATTTTGAAATTGTTTATAAGATTCTGCGTTATTCTTTTAATTTCCTTCTATATCAAATAGGGTCCAGTCGACGATATTAAACGCTCGATGAATGTAATGTCTTCAATGGTAGCATATTATTGTATGTTAGACGGAGTCGAAAGAGTCCAAGTTCAAGTATTGTTTTATTTGTGAATTTAACGTAGACACTTCTATAAATTTTTTCCATCCTCTTTATTTTAAATGTTATATCTAAGAATTAATGTAGTTATTTTTTGCTCTTTCAAAAGTAAATTTAAACACTGAGATCTTCTATTTTGGATTTGAATCTTGAACATGGTTCTGGGTCGTTAAATATTCAAAGTTGGTGGAAACCTACGAAAGTTGTCTTAAAGGTGATCCATAGAATACGCATTTTTGAATATATGTTTTTACCATTGAAGTTTAAGTGTTTTCGTGGTACATAATAAAGTAACTTGTCCTCAGATGTCTCTTATGGATGGAGGTGGTTTAAGTCATGATGAATGGACATATCTAATATTATGTTAATAGTTTAAGATATAGGAACATTCGTGAGAAGACTTTCATCCAGAGATATAATTTTGTTAGCATCGAGATAAGCAATGTGGCTAAGTTTTTGCCAAAAATCTCAAGCGGTTGCTTTACAATCCATTTTTCGGTAATGATCATGGTCTAATTAGGTCTGTTTATAATATTTCGTTTGAGATGATATTAGTCACGGACTAGTCATACTTACTTATGGGTCTTAAGGGTGGATCCTCAGTGCTCTTGTGAACCTTTGGTAGGCCATAGATATGTCATTGTTTGTAATGATCCAATTCTTCTCCTTATTTTGTGTAATGTTATGTCGGGTGGGTGGGCAAGGCTATTATGGTCTTTTCTACTTCCTCCGTTTGACTTTTTAAGCATGGGTGAATAAAACTATTCTCTTGAAAATTGTCCGAAGTTATAGGACGAAAGCTTGGGTACATTTTTGAAATCAATAGTTTTAATTTTACTCCAGAATAATATTGAAGATTCTTCTGTAGAAAAAGTACTTTCAGGAGGCTTCGAAAAGCATCAAAATATACATCGGAATAAATGCTGATATTGGGAGTTTTTTAGAAATTATTATTTTTTTCTCTATTATTATTATTATTACTTATTATTATTGATTATTATTATTATTATTATTATTATTATTATTATGTATTATTAGTTATTATTATTATTATTATTTTAATTATTATTACTTATATATTATTATTATTAATTATTATTATTATATATATATATTATCATTATTATTATCATTATATTATCATATGATTTTATTATTATTATTATTATATTATTATTATTATTATTATTATTATATTATTATTATTATTATTATTAATTATTATTATTAGATTATTATTATTATTATTATTTTTACTAATTATTAATTATTAGGTTATATGCTATGTTTGTTAGGATGATAGTGCGCGTGAATGTGAGCAGAAGTGTGTAATCTTTGTAGTTTATTTTAGGGTTTAACATATTAGTTTATTTTATTATTATTATTATCTATATTATTATTATTATTATATTATTATTATTATTATTCGACTGACTTAATTTTTATTATTATTATGCTATTATTATTATTATATATTATTTTGATGTATTATTATTATTCAATATTATTATTATTATTAATTTTATTATTATTATTATTCGTTATTGTTATTATTTTATTTTATTATTATTATTATTATTAATTATTTTATTTTATTTTATTTTATTTATTATTATTATTATTATTATTATGTATGTATTATCATTATCACTTCATTATCATTATCATCTATCATTATATTATCATTATCATCATTATCATTATCACTTTATCATTATCATTATCATTATCATTTTCATTATCTATCATTATCATTATCATTATTATTATTATTATTATTATTATTATTATTATTATTATTATTATTATTATTATTATTATTATTATTATTATTATTATTATTATTATTTAATCATATTATAAATATTAATTATTATTATTATTATTATTATTATTATTATTATATTATTAATTATTATTATTTTATTATTATTATTATTATTATTTTATTAATTTATTATTTTTATTATTTTTATTATTTTTTTATAATGATTATTAATTATTATTATTATTATATAGCGAATCGTTTAACAATTTTTTTTTTCTGCTTATTTATTATTATTATTTATTATTATTATTTATATTTTTATTGTGTACTATATGTGTTCATTGTAAATATACCTGATGTTGGGTTTCATTTTCAAGGGAGCGGATACCGGGTCCATCCTGACTTTTAGTTGCCGGTGACCTTACCCCAACTTGGAGTGATTTGTAGCAGTGTTTTAATTGAAAGATTGCCCCAACCTGAACGAAGCTCGTAAACCCGATTTAGCTTTAGGATATCCCAGCCTAAACGGATTTGTTGGACCGGGTTTGGATTCTGAGGTTGCTTTCTTTGGATTGGGTGGGTACTTGGGTGTACTCCCCACCGTTCACTGGATTGGGAGGGTACTTGAGTGTACTCCCCATCTTCCCTGGATCGGGAGGGTGCCTGAGTGATGCTCACTACTTCACTGGATTGGGATGGTACTTGAATGTACTCCCCACCTTCACTGGATCGGGAGGGTGCCCGAGTGGTACTCCCCACCTTCACTGGAACCAAAGGAAGTGCAAGTGCTAATTTGTTTCCTTAGACCAGCGGTCTCCAAACTTTTTTGATCGCGTACCCCAAAGACGAAAATAATTCCTTAAGGTTGTACCCCTATAGGCTGTGATATATATATTATATATATATATATATCTAGGTATATATATATATATATATATATAATATATTCTATATACTTATGTATATATATATATATATATATATTCATATATATATTATATATCTAATATATATTATATATATTTTATATCTATACGATATATTATATATATATAATATTTATATATATTATATATATATATAATCATATATATAATATATAACGTCGCGACAAAATTTAAATGCATACACCTGTAAATATTAATGTAAACTCTTTCATTTTTGGAAATGTAGAGCTAGGGTTTTGGTTTTATTTGGGTCATAACCTAATTTCGGTGTATACCGTATGTAACTACACCGTGTATGGGAACTAAATGGCATAATAAATAAAGACACCAAATTACGAAATCCCGAAGTACGTTCATATCATATAGGAGAACAAGATGAAGCCACCAACGAAACAAACACTATGCTGTAAGTCGTAGCTTGACCAAGACTGTCACAATGGAAAGATATCGTCAGAGAGAGCGACGTGCCTAGGAGTTATCACACTGTCGGAAGCAGGTCATTCTCCGAGCCCAGGTGGATCAGCACTCGGGTTAAAACCAATCGACGGTCGTCGAATCTTCTTCGGTCAGGGAGGAATGGCAGCACCCGTAGGCGACAATGGGTCAGGGTCGCCCACGAGGGTGAGGTCCGGAGAGATGACCCGGATTCCTCAGAGTCTGGCAGTTTGCATGTGATCGAGAATCAAAGACAAGCGTAAAACGTGCTACAAAACAGAGCTCGCGTGGAGTCAAGGACCGCATGGTGCCTCAGATATTTCCGAGCATGGACGAGAACGACACAGTGAACGGTCTGACGAGTTTCTCGTGGCACTATAGAGACGCGAGTAGATAGGCTCTACGGTCCATGTATGGCTCGGTCTCTCTTGATTCGAGGACCTTCTTGTTAAATCGAGCAATTCCTTGAGCGGTTGCGTATTTTTCATCTTTTTCTCTTTCTTTAAAGCGTATTTTGTGGAATTGTATACATCTTCGCATTAGTATGATCGAGGCTCAAACCACATGGACCAAATGGAAACGTACGGCGTTAATAGTTGTGAGAATACTGGTATTAGTGATAGTTGGATGATCTTTTTTGTGCTGCTTAGTACTTATCACCAGATGATCTTTGGGAGAGGATTGGTCTGTGATTTAACTTGTTGTGTGTTGTGTGAGCGATAATTTTTCTTGGTTTTGCTTCGTCACGAGCTAATCGTGGATTCTTTATCATTTAGAGGCGAAGAGACTGCTTGAACAGAAGTTTCGAATTAGGTATATTATGACCGCTAAGCATCATCTCCTTAGCAGTAATATAGTTAGTTTGCGTCTGTTGTTCATCTATTAGCGTTCGGTTTTCTTCTTAAGCTTCAATTAGAGCACATATTTACTTACATTGCACTCAGTTTGTCTGTGCTCAGAAGCGTTGTAACTTATACAGACTGGTAAGGAATCAGACTACCTGTCATTATGGTTTGGGAAGTTAAGCCCTCTGATTCATGAATTATTATGATTGTAACATGTTTCTTTGGTTGTTATTTTGTTGGGTCTTATACGAGCGTGTTATTTGAAGACCACTGAAATATGTTACCGTCCACAACTCAAGTAGTTGTAAAACGTTTGATTGCATCAGACTAGGTATAACCCATACTGCCATTATTGATATCTCCGGTGAATCAATGTCTACATTGAATCGCTTGGTTATAGGAAAGTTGGTAGAGCCAGAGGGTGGTCGTAGCAATACCATGATTAGATTACATATCTATATTGTATTTCTTATTTCATATATTATGTGAATCGATTGATACGAACTAATATTGTTGTTCTATATATAATTATATCATCTACTTATTTCTATTCGATTTTCGCATTATTAATTGCCCACTTTATTTCTCTTCGCATCCTTCATTTGTAATAAATGGAAGCGTTATATACGTTTGAGAGTCGTGCAAACTCTCCGAGTTGCGTATGGGACCATTAGAAATAAAACTCTCAGACACATTAGCTCTCACGCAGGTTATTCCACCAATAATGAAAAGAAAAGTTCTAGATGAGTATTATCTCCAAGTAGGTTAAACCGGGTGTTAAATATCATTCAATAAATAATGTTAGTGCCCAGCAAAGTTGTAGTTTTTATAATTAATATATTATTTAGATTAATACTCAATATAAGCTATACATGAGAGGTGACATATATGGTGTTTGGTGAGGGCTAGAGAATATATTACTCATATACTAGTCCTTTTATAACATTATATTATTAATATTTATATTTATTTATTATATCTATATATATATAATATATATATATATTATATATATTAATATTTAAGATATCATGAAACAATTTTAAGCAACTATAATTTAGCATAAATTTTGAACATACACTCACTTGATGTAACAAAGATATTCATCACCTCGCGAGTGATCGTGAGGGGCTACTTCTCTTTCTGCTGTAGTGGGCAAGAGCTGTGGGGAGCCTCAATAGATACCTCCCTTTCGGAGATGTTACGCTGTGACCCTCCCGACTATTTGGTTAGACTGGCATGCTAGACGTGATAAGTTGTTCATTTATCTATTCTTATTTCTAAAGGAACTTGTAATGGATTTGCTGATTGTGAATATGAGTTTTGTGTGAACTCATTTAGAGAATAATAAAATATAATCATTAAGTTTTTATTAAGATATTAATGAATTACGGTGTGTAAACTTTGTATACATAGGATATGGATGGTCCGCGGTTATATTATTGCTGAACATATTAGTTCCCTAATCCATGGATATGTTGTTAATTATCATTGTTAAATAATTAATAATGTATAAACCTCATGAATTTAAAATTGATTATTATATTAAAAGACATATAACGAGTTTTATTAATTTGTTTAATTGATAATTTATTTAGTGGGGATTAATTATTTATTATTTTATATTATATTTCATTTTAGGAATTTATAAGGGGATTATTATTAAGTTACATACATATATATTATTATTATATTGTTGAATTCAATTATCTGGAAATTATATTCTGGTAATTACCAGGGTAGGAGTTTATTGGGTATAGATTGGTTGTAGCATATATATTGACTCTTTATTATATGTATAGATTTTGTTTGTTTTTAGTAAATATAAATTGACTTCCTAATAAACAAAGTATTGACTAAATAATTATTAATCTGGACCTTTATAGAAGACAGAGAAATAATAATTTATAAGAAAACTTAATAATCAACTAGCATAATAACGGAGTGGACTTTCTTAGTAACTGAGTTTTAATTGTGTCCAGGACAATATATAATAAATTAAATTCCTATATAAAATTTAATATAAACTAAACTTATAATAATTAAATATATATTAATATAATAATATATTTATATAATTAAATAATAATTAATTACAATATAATAAATTATAATAATATAAATTAATAATTATAATAAATTAGCATCCTAATATTATCATAAGAAACAATTTTGTAATAATAATAATAAATAATATTAAATTAATAACGCAAATGCTTTATTATATGATAATATTAGATATTATTTAAAATTTATGGTTATGGGTATTATTAGGGTTAGGTATATCTAATTATATATATATATACATAGTATCACGGTTGCTTACATTTTTTTTTTAATAGCGTATATGCTATTACTTACAATTTGAAATTGCTTTTATATGTATTTCTTTCCTATATAAACCCGTTATGTTAAATTTATTGTTATATATATGTAATACTATTATATATATATATTTATGTAACTATGATTTACTATTATATAAATTATTCCTATTTTTAAAGATAACATACATTTTTATATTATATATGTAAGCACATATACTTTATTAATATTCAGACCTAAATAATTTACTTATTTTTTATATTATATAAGCTGTAAATATATATATTTAATATATATAAAAACGTACTATATTATTATATAATTAACTGATGCTCATGTATAAATATATATATACGATTAGTATCCTTATAGTACTTAAAAAGTACATTATATATATACATTTAATAAATATCAATTTAGTATGATATTATATGAAGAACATTAATGATATATTTACATATTTATATATACATATTATGTATTATAAGTTTAGATACGGAGTTAAATAAAAGACATACTAGTCTTGTGGTGTATTATATTAATAATATAGCTCCCTAACACCCAGAATAAATTTTATCTAATTATTTATTATTATTATATTAATTATATTAATAAATTAATAGTTATAGTTTAATATATATATATTTATTATTATATTATTAATATTCATTTAATGATTTAATTATTATTATTATTATATTAATTTATATACATATTTATTTATTTTATTATTAATTATTATTTAATTATAATTAATATTATATTATTAATTTATATTTATTATATCATTATTAATTATAAATTATTATAATTATTATTGGTATTTATAATTTAATTATTTATAATTATATAATTATATTGATTATATTAGTTAGTATATTATATTTAATAATATATTTTAATTAATAATTTTAAATATACTTTATTATATATTATTATATAATTAATAATATAAATTATAAACATATAATATATATATATATAGATAGTATATATATATATATTTATCTTAGATGTATTATATTATATATAATAATTAAATATATTATTAATATATATTTATATATTTAAATATCATATATATATAATAATATATATTATATATCTATTATATATATATTATATATATTATATAATATATCCTATATTACTATATATACTGTGTGTAGTTGTATATATGTTATAATATTATATTATATAATTTTATAGTATTAATTATATATATATATATTATATATATATATAAATATATTATTATATTTATATATATTATTATATATCATATATATATATTTAATTATATATAATATATATATATATATATATATATATATATAAATCTATATATATATATACTATACTGTAATATTTTAGATATTATTAATTACATCAGTTCTGATATTAATAATACATGACATAATAATACATCTAGTAAGGCTTGATACTCAACATTTTTTCAATTTGTAATACACAGACACTTATTTAATGTGCTTATTATAATATGTATATATATATATATATTATATATTATTATATTTTATATATATATAATAATTTATATTTACTATATACTAATATATATATATATATATATTAAGTATTATAATAGTATTATATATATATATATGTTAATATATTAATAATAGTATATATATATATATTTGTTAGATAAATATATAGCATATAATATATTTATTACTATCATTATATTCTGTATTATCTATAACTCATAAAATATATATTTAAATAGACTATATATATTATATATACTACTATCTATTATACTTAATTACTAAGTAGTAGAGCATATTAATATATACGTTATAAATTAATCGATATTCATATATTACTACATTATAATTTTATATACTATATATTATATATATTAATATATGATAATATTTAACAACATTTTGTATTATCATTAGTGGACACTAAAGCTAGAAAAAACGCTTCTGGTTCTGTGAAATTAATTACCTTCATAATTAGAAATTACTACGATACTCCGTTTAATAAAGTTTCTTATTTTTTTTTGATAAGCACAATGGTATAGAACAAGTTAAAGATCGTGCTGGCACTGTGCGGGTTGGGGTCGTGTATATATATCAATTGAAAAGACTTAAATTGAAGCATCTACTTCAATGCCTCGCCACCCATTTTAAACGGGAGAAAAAAGAAAATCTAGGAACTTCTCGGTGTGTGGGCTATTACTATTGTAACAAGGCGCCAATAAACAGATTCAGCACTTGAAGATTTCTGGATATAGGTCTAAGGTAGTGATGAAAGACAACCGCATTACCGGAGGTGTTGTGCCAATGATCTGAAAACTAAATATTGAAGAAAAAGAACTAGATACAAATGATTTTGATATCCTCATCAGTTGGTGGAGTAAGCAAGAATGTTACGAGTACACTCGCGCTTGAGTAACTTGCAAATTAAATACTTGGCCTGTTGCCAACTTTCTGTTCAAGTGGAACGGGGAAGTATTTATCAGTGCTGCTAATTATATGATGATGATTTAGAGATACTAAGACTCTCATCCTAGAAGGGCAAGGCGAGAAGTGATATGTTTCTAAGCAAACAACTTCACTATTTTGATTCGATTAGGCTAGTTCAAGATTTTTATATGAAAACAATTATAACCATTGTAAAATCTCTATTCACAGATTAATTCGTTGAGGAGAGTGGGGAAAGGTTGGTAGGTTGTGCATTTTTTATGTTCGAGTCCCTGTCCTGCACTTGCAACTCAGTCTTATTCTAATAGCTGTGGCTAAAACTCAATATATATATATATATATATATCATATATATATATATATAAGATATTAATTATGAGTAGGGTATAATATATATATATATACTATCTTTAAGATATATACTATTACTCACTATATTTTAGTGATTCTTAAGTATACTTATAGTATATTAAATTATATAATTGTATTACTATATATATATCTATTTATATATACATAGGTACTCACTCACTCACATTATTTTAATATTTTTACCTAAATTTTACTGTAGATTATGTATATATATATTTTATATAGTATATATTTTATAGAGATATAATAATATAATTATACTTTATAATATAATTATAAAAATGATTAATAGTTATCTAATATTACGATTTAATCCATATATATAATATATATTTATTATATATAATATACGTATAATATATATAATAGTAAGTATTATATATACCTTATATTTATATTTCATTTTATAATAATATCTAATATTTAATATACTATATAATAGGGTATATATTATTATAACTTAAAATCACCGCATTACGCATACGCATTACCATCCAAGGGATACTTAAAATAGAAGAAACATCGGCGCCTTTACTTCCGTCTCCGTCTCAGCAACTCCCACGCATCAAGGCGCATCCGACATAATGGTCCGAGGAATGTGAAAAAAAATGACATCTGTTGCATCAAACAACACACTGTCCACACACTCATATGGATTCTAAGGTTGTAACTTTATTATATAATATAGGACTATACCATATACTAATATACTATAATAGTTTATATAACCTATAAAATATATATAGTATATATTTAATATAAGATAAGTATGGTCCTTCAACTATTTCGCCCCCAAACAGTTTGGCTGACACCTCATCGGAGTGGTCAACATACATAAGGTACTCTCCGCAGAGCCTCCACGCCTACTCCCACAATCCATACGATAGAAATGCTTCATATTTTAGGTAAACTGTGGATATTCTGTTCTGTTGTTGGAGGTTTTGAGGTGTTTTGTCATATATATATAGTAAGGGAATAACAGCAACTATGTAGATATGGGTAATAAGTATATATATAGATAGTATATGAATAAATAATTTATAAATAATAATATATAATATATACACTTAATATATATATAATTATACATATCTACCTAATACTATGAATACCACATATAATATAACAATAATAACCAAAATAATATTATATCTATATAACAACACGTTTTATTTTACATGTACACATTTAAAATGATATACTTTCACATGACAATATGTGTTTTTTCTTTGTATATTCCTCGCGTGACAGGAGACAGATATGTGCTTAATCTTTTGTGTTGTGACTACGTATTCAGGCAATTAGAGTTAGAACTTGGCGAAGTTTGCAAAAACACCACATTTCCATTTTGTTGTTGCAAGGTGTTTCTTCCGTGCTATTATATGTGTGTACAGTATGGTTTGGATATTGTGAGGTGTACTAGTGTTTTAATGCGATTATAATTTGATATATTATAATCTAATATATATATACATATATATAAAAGGTCAGGTATATCTATATATATATTTATAATAAATTAACTATATTCCTCAACTAAATAAAAAATATAAGATAATAAAAATAAAATAATATAATATAAGTATATAATAAAGGTAATAAATCAATATATATATAGTATATATTTTAAGGAACTATAGAGATTATTACACAGAAGAGGTTCTCTCATAAGTGCTCATACACACGAGAAAGCAACGGTTTTATGTTATTTTCTATTTAGGTTTAATAGGTGGTTAATTTCAATAAATTATCTCGCTTCATAAAAGACTAAATAAGAATAATTATTTGCATCACAAAAAGTTATATATGCTGTCAAGTTCTTTATAATTGCCGCCAGTAGTGTACAAAATAGAGGCACCTATAGACTAAATTCTGGATGTGTTGCTGGAGTATATTCTCGGTGAAGATGTGTGGAAACGCGCAACTAGTAGATATGCCATGCACATATAAGTATAGACGAAGGCCTAGTATGACTTTGGGATACTAATCGAATTATAGAGTTGTAAAAGTTGGGGACCAGGATGAGTCCTGAGGGGCGCTCAAATGTATGGTGCAATCGGAAATGCCGCTTAGTGAATCTCAACAACTGTCTTTTTAAGGAGACACGTAGGACGATATCTATAATTTGCTGTACCCCTTATGACCCGGCGTCACCGAAATACGACTGATTCCGTATGCATCTGTTATAGCAAATGTGCGATTATTACCAGGTAGTTTGGCTATTAATTTTTATTGAAAACTTATAATTTGTACCGGTCTCCAAGTTTTACTCTTTCATAACTATACACCCCTTCAGAACAGACGTTGTCGCATTAATGTGGGCGTTTCGGAAGGGTCACTACAGTTTGGAAGTATAATATTTATACCTCGTATTAATTGTATCATCGATCAACGAGTGAAATATAGCGTAGACTATTCTGTTGAGGCATTCAGAAAGGATGACCCTCAATATATAGCATCAAGAAGGTACACTAACAAAGATTCCTGACTTTGACATTCACCATTTTGAGCATTTGATTATGGGAGATTTACAACTCAGAAGAGAAGCTCAATAGGATTTCTGTACGGGATGGTCATCAATGCTTATCAGGAAACACTCTAGTAACCTTGAACCTTCGGGCTGGGAGTCTGACTATGGCAGAGTAGCTGAGAATAATAGTTAGAGAATATTGGCTGGTGAGATTCAGTGAGGTTATGAGTAGACAGGAAAGCCACGTTGCACTATTAGCGTAAGTAACGACGGAGCTACATGTTATATTCGTCTGTTTGAATGGGTTAAATCTATAATAAGATTGCGGACAGACATGTGCAGGCCAGTGATTATTTGCATCGTTGTGACGATTGTCAAGAATAAAATAACGCAGAGTGGGCGCCTGATTTATATGCATGATTCGCCAACAAACATAGGCACTCAGGTATTAGATGTATATAAGGTAACGTAGTTTTCTTAGGGCAATATGTTTAACTTTTCCGTCTACTCTGTAGTATGGTTCTACAATAAAAGGAAACGTATGAATTTCTGTAGTTTCCATTTAACACAACATTTAAGATGGCACGTTTGCGGGTACTGAAGGTCAGATTGGACACTAAGGGATTTCAATTAGCGGATAAGCAGAAATTCCTTGATGTTTGATCTCTGCGGAAAGGGAATGGGTAACATTAGGAGTCTGGTTGTGGAATCTGACTTAGGAAATATGGGGCCGAAAATATCGACTAGATATTCGGAGTGAGTGGCCTTCAAAGTACATTGGTAATTTTTCAATCCATAAGGACTATTTTTCTCCAGAAACATATCCCATGAACCATATCGGTAGAACTCTCGTGGCTTGAATCTTTCTTCCACCCGTATTGCAACATTAAATCTTGTTGTGGAGATGAAAAATAAATTTAGATAAGGACAAGCTTCCTTTGGTTGAACAAGAAGAGCTGTGGCACTCTCCTTAAGCATCTCGGGAACAAACGTATGCACAACATGTAAGGAAGTGAGAGCAAGGAAGAAAAACACGAAGGCGCGGATTTTTATCTGGCCAACACAGGAGATTTCGACCAAGAAGAGATTAAGTCGACTATTTAATCTCATGGAAACAGTCGGCTGAAGAGATTTGAGATACGTAGCCAAGAAGGCGTCATAGACTGTACAACATGGTTCAGAATGGGAATACTCCCCCACCCATAATTGTTATTCCCTCATTCTAATAGATGGGAATTCCATTTCTTCTCTTGCTTTTCAACTATAACAATGTTTGCATGCGTGGCCTAGTATAGAGGCGCTTTGTAGGATCACATAAGAAATTCTTTTTGCTCGTCATTTATTGTGAGGGTGATATTTTGCCCGATGTAACACCTTGTTATTGAACCCGCAACCCTTCTCCCCCGCAAGCGGAAACTCCAACATTTCGAACAGGAATGGAGAGGTGCCTGTAGACGATCCAGGCAGGTAGGGTAATTGTGGGGGAATACGCTTTCTGTGAGTAGAAATCCTTGTAATTGTTTACGTCTCATATTTTAGATTTCAGTTTATATGCGAAATGGAAATGTTTGATAAGGATATTACTGTAATGTGATGGGAAAAGGCGCAGCGGAACTCTAGTGTAAATAATATGCTATTTCAAATAATACAGTGTAGACACTTAAGATTTATCTATTGGAAATATGGAGATAAAAATAAAAACACAACTCTATGATAATCTTGGATGAGTCGATACGTCATATGGTGATATATTTAGCTTTCGCATGAAATTATAGGGGATTGCAATATTACATGTCGGTTTAATCAATATACTACACTTTAGGTAATGCAGACTGCACAGTCTGGCAAACATTTTCTTCCTCCTAAACTTTTGAGTCGCAGATCTAGTTGATTAAGAACAGGGAGAAATTAAGGTTTTTATTACAGGGTACTAATCCTGGGATAGATATTTGAAAGAAGTTTCAGTGGTGAATGGAATGCATCACATGAACAACTTTAAACGCACGGCAGCACCGGGAATTATCTTATATAATATATGATAATATTTTTCATATAAATATAATAGTTATATGAGCTTATAATATATAGCTTAATTATTATGGCTATCTAGTAATGGTTACTTTGGTAATAAATTGAGGTGTTAATAATTAATATTGTAAATATGTTATTATTATATATAGGTAGGTAGGTAGGTAGATAGATATAATTATTGTAATATTATATAATAATAAAAATTGGGGGCGCTGTGCGAAAATCATCGTAATGAGTCCTCCTAGAACTTTGAACCTTCGTAGAAATACAGAGTGGTCAGTACATGCACTAGAATGGTCTAAAGGAGCGCAGGGGATTCATAGTGATTTCACCCCCGCCCGACCGCCTAACAGAGTCCCGCTTTGGCTTCAACAAATAAAATCGGAAGAATCAAGTCTTGGAGTTAAGTCATCTTGTACTTCAAATCTGGTTGAAACTTACTCTGTTCTAGGCGATATATAGTGAGGATTCACAGAAATACAAGTACAAGTTGTTAGTCTAATATTAAATAATTAATTAGTATGGTAGATCAAGGAATTGATTAGTGCGTAGTGATTAGGCAATAATAGTGTTTTGTATAAGTCTATATATATATATATATATATATATATATATATATATATATAATAATATATATATCTATTTTAAATTTGTATAATAATATAGGTATTATTCACTGTACCAACATTAAAAATGGTCTGTGCTTTATTTAAACAATCACATGGATATAAAGTTGTGTGATATATGATGTCTTGTATACACTTTCTCACTCAGACGGAAGTCGACCTACCGTAGCGTGACAGCGCACAAAGGATATGTGCTTTGGCTGAGTGGGTACTAATGCGCGAACGGGCGATTTTATCTGAAATATAGTTGAATGTATGTTGCCTAAGAACATTTTTTGGCAAACAAAATCACATTATGATAAACCCAATTTGAGTATGTTGATGCAATTATAGGAGAATGTGTGGCGTCTGCCACGTAGTCCCTTATTTTTTGGGTAATAGTGTAATGTTTCTCTCAGAGTATTGGTTTGATAGATGAGGGGTACACGGGAGGAGGTTGTTCTTCTTTCTTCGCGTATAAGGTCAATATGAATGAATGATATATTATTTTTCATGGAAATTATTGTACATGTGCTTTATCTTTAAGCATATACTGGATAGTGGGGAAGTTATTTGGAAAGTCAACTAAACTATCGGTTGTCATAGCTGTATTGGAGATTGATTATTTTTGGATATTAAATACTATATTACATTTTAAACGGGCAAATAAAGTGATTAAATGGTGTTATCTTATATATGTCTAGATACGTGGGAGTTGCTCAATACACTTATAAGGTGGCTTCCTGATATAATTAGATAAGTAGTAAGGTAAGGTAGCCCCGATTGAGCTAGGACGCGTGATGAGTCAATTTTAATGGGTTTGTGTGCTTTTCGCAGAGTTTATTATTGAACCGATAATTTTATTGAATAATCTAGCGTGGTTTAATAAATATTTGGGGTTAGAACGAATACACAATTTATCAAGAAATAATTATTGTATTAGCATGCGAATAAAAGTTTTACTCATATGAGCTGTCAAGTATCTTTTATATAATGCAATTTACGATAGTGTTAAAAACATTAGGGCTAATGACCATATTATCTCTGAGAATAGAGAGTGAGACGAATTGTGGGTAATTCTAGATAGCAAGCACTCTGTTACTTGCCTATCTATGTAGATTAGAGGTCAATGTGTATATTTGAGATTTCCAGCAGGCTAATAGGAGATTTATGGATGTTATTACGTTTTGTGGGAACATCGGAGGCCTATAGTGATTTGAGTCAGGAGATCTTTGGGCTCTCGGACACGATTGGTTTAGGGAAATATTCTATTGTTCATTTGCCCGATCTGGAGATACTCTGGATCAAAGGCTGGGGGTATAACGTTACGCCTGTTAAATTATAAACTTGCTGTACTCGTACTTTTGGTGATATTGTGCGTCGCATTCTAGCTTTAATGACGGAATTATCATTAGCGAGAAAATGTGGTCTACTATATATTGTTTGTGGTTATGTGTTGCAGAATCCTTATGATAGAAATGCTATAACTAATTTAGATTTTTAAGGGAATGGATCCACTCAGAAAAGGATGGCGGGATTTGTACAAAGTGACCGGAGAAAGGGGGCGGTCAGATATTATTAACATTGTAACTCGCAGTATGTCAAGACCTATACACCAAATTGCATGCGTCAGGTCTCTCTCCAGTCAGATTATATCTACTCCTGTATACGTATCACTTCAAATCCCTTAGATAATTTTTACTAGATTGATCGTCGGGAAGGATGAGAGGCGGTACATGTCATTACACGAGAGGTA
>JABUQX010116435.1:17500-27500 GCA_015478945.1 Trachelipus rathkii | reverse complement strand
TTATTATTATTATTATTATTGTTATTGGTTATTATTATTATTATTATTATTATATTTTATTATTATTATTTTTATTATTATTATTTTTTATTATTATTATTATTTATTAATTATTATCTATTATTATTATTAGTTAAAGTAATAGTAGTAGTTAGTAGTAGTAGTCGTAGTAGTGTAATATTATTTTATTATTTATTATTATTAATTATTATTATTATTATTATTATTATTAATTAATTAATTGAGTAGTAGTAGTAGTAGTAGTAGTAGTAGTAGTAGTTAATAGTAGTAAGTAGTAGTAAAAAAAAATAATTTTGGTATAAATTTTAGTTTTTCGTTTTGTTTTTTTCCCCTTATATAAAATAAATCTTCGAAACAGTTTTCAAGAAGTAACTGAGAAAAATGTGTTCTGCATTTTATGTGTGTGTGTGTCGAGGGTGTGTGTGTGTGTGTTGTTAAAATGTGTGTGTGTGGGATGTGTGTGTGTAGGTGTGTTAATGTAAATTGCCCTTATTGTGTGTGATTTACGTGTTATGTAATGTGTATGGTTTTGTGTGTTGTGTGGTGTTTTCGCTGTTCTGAATCTTTTTGCTAAAATAAAAAGGAAGAAATTTATTTCCCCGAAAGCAAATTAAGTTGAAATGTAAATAAAAAATAGATTGAGTTACATGCAGACTAAAAGAATCGAGTGGCTAAAACTTTCATACTCAACCGTAATATATAGATATAAAAAAATTACTATTATTATATATATATATATATATATATATATATATATATATATATATATATATATATATATATATATATATATATATATATATATATATTATATTATATTTTTTTTTATTAAAATATATATATATATTATAATATTATTATATATTATCTAATGACAAAGACAGATCTCTATATTGATTAATTGCCCTATATAAGAGATCACCTTGATATAGCAATAATAAAATAGTTTTGGAATAGTGAAAAGCACCTCTTATTTATTTTCTTTTATTAATTAAAGTCTATTGACTATTTTACATGAACACACATTAAGTATTTCACTGTTGTTCAAAAATAAATATTTCCGCTTTTTAAGTACTTTAAATCTGACTACAATTACAGTATCAATTTTTGGACCGAGAGAGTGTCAAAGTGTTGGCTCTCCGGGCTCTTTTTCCTAACTGCCCTCTCTCCCATCGGCACAGCCGTTGAGGGCCAGAGTCACCTCGGTGACCTTGATAATATACGAAAAGAATGAAACAGTTCTGTCGGAAACAGGCACTTTCTTTTGTACAAGTTTATTCTTACCGCTGTGTACCAGAAATCTGTCGGTAAGCACTTACACTATATCCTTTAATAAATTTTTATACTTGTAACGATTAAGGATAACACACACACATATATATAAATATATATACTATATATATATATATTATATATATATATATAGATATATATTAGTATATATATATATATATATTATATATTATATGATATATATATATATATATAGTATATATATAATATATATAATGTTATACTATATATATATATATATATATATATATATATATATATATATATATATATATATATATATATATTCTCGAAATTACCATTATCTGCTTTCCAATTAAGCTTTAGTCATTTTTATTTTATAACTTATGTTATCGAACAGAAATGTAACAAGAGCGCGCATGGTGACAGAAGCTTGTTTTTTTTTTTAAACATGGCATAACATTATATAATTATAGATATAAATATAATTTTGTTAACGTAAGGTTATGATACGTTAAGGTTAAGGTTATGTTGAGTTACGTTAGTTTTACAATAGATTTAAACTTTTTTTTTTAATATTTTTAAAGGTGTGAAGCTCTTTTATTAATATAGTTTAAATTTTACTCTACACAGTTTTATTTGACTTTCATGAAATGTGTTTCGAAATCCCTGCAAATCGATATGTATATGGATGTGGAGGGAGATATAGAGATATAATTTCCATATAATAATATAATATATAATATATATTTATATATAATATATATACTATATATACTATATAATATATATATTATATTATATATAATATATATATATTATTTATAGTATATATATATATATACGGTATATTATATATATTTAGTATATAATATAGTTAATATTATATATATTTTATATACTATATATTATATATATTATTATTTATACTATATATATAATGTATTTTTCAGCGTTTTTTCTATTCGCAAAACAAGTGAATAATTAAAAAATAGGAAATAAATAAACCAACTAATATAATAAATTAATTAATTAAGGATTTAATTAATGAATTAATTTATAATTAATAATATAATAAATATATATAATTATATAAACAAATAAAAAGTTCACCTGAAAGATATTAGTTGCGTTCCTGTGCTCAAATTATTACCAAAAAATTCTACTAATTATACACCGTTATATCGTGTTTGGAACACGTTAGTATTCCTAGTGACGTCATTAGAACAATGACGTAATTAGAACAATGACGTTTAATTATTATTATCATTAGAACAATGACGTAATATCAGGAATAATCGTGACGTCACGTCAGG
Organism: Trachelipus rathkii; assembly: GCA_015478945.1. Lineage (NCBI taxonomy): Eukaryota > Metazoa > Arthropoda > Malacostraca > Isopoda > Trachelipodidae > Trachelipus > Trachelipus rathkii. Next base: position 24,909 of record JABUQX010116435.1, on the reverse strand, counting down.
ATTAACCCCTCTTAATCGGAAATTTTTATGACTCCCGGGCGCACGCTTGCCTAGTAATCCCGAGGTTCGTTAAGCCTTACCATTGTTTACAAATAATGAAAGTTTACTTCGAAAATGCTTTTGTAATTTAAAAAATTGTGATTGACAACGCACTCCAAGCTATGACGTCAGTCATAATATCATGAGAAAATTACCAATCCGTAATGTCAATAAATACTCAGAAACGCAAGTAAATATCTTTGTTATACTGCAGAATGAAAGATTAGAATTTAGCATGAATAACAATTGTATCAGAAAAAAAAATATTAAGAAATATAAGTAACGGGAAAAAGAGGAAAAATAACAAGAGCAATCAAAAATACTGTTAAAATTTTAGCAATTGTTTTGGTTTGCTTTATATATAAATAAAATTTTAAACATTGAATTAATAATAAATTAATTAATAATAATTAATTAATAATGAATAATAATGTTTACAGAGCAGCACACACAACACACACACACACACAACAGCTAGGCTACCTAGCTGAGACCACACACGCATATATATATATATATATTATATATATATATAAAAAAAGCAATTTAATTCTTATTTATAATATTTGTATAGTAAATGTATATTATCATATTCTTACTATATATTGTATATATCGAAAAGGAGAATATTTTCAAAAGTGTTTCCGCTCAAGGGTCGAAACACGCGCACCTTCAACGCCCTCATGACCCACCAATTTTCTCTCAGATATGACATATATATATATTTATAATATATATATATAATATATTATATATATATTATATATATAATACTATATATATACTATTAAATATATATATACTAGTATATGTAGTGATATAATATATTATATATATATATATATATATACTATATATATTATATATATAACGTATAATATAATATATTATAATATATATATGTATATTATTACTATATATATATAAATTATAATATATACTTATAATATATTATATTTATATATATATGACGTTATATATAATATATATAATATATATATATATCTATATATAGTATATATATATACTACTTTATATATATATTTATATATATATATTCAATAATATATATATATATATAGTTATCGTATATCTATTATATATATACATATATATATTATTATATATATATATTTACTGATATTATATATATACTTATATATAATATATATATATAGTATTTATATATATACTTTTATGTATTTATAACTATATCATATATAGTATATATATATATATATATATATATTAGTATATATATATATATATTATATAATAATATATTTATATATATATGTATACTTATAGTAATATATATATATAATATTATACATATATATATATAATATACAATATATATTATATATATATCGTATATATAGTATTATATATACTCATATGATAATATACTATAGTTAATATCAATATATATATATATATATGTATATATGTGGTGTGTGTGGTGGTGTGTGGTGGTGTTGTGTGAGTGTGGTGTTGTAGGTGTGTGTGGTTGTATTGTGTGCCGAAAGCGTGATGTATACAAAGGTTTAAATTATGAACGTCATCAAAGCCACAAAAGATTTATATCCATCAAAAACAAACATTCCTTTGTTATGCAATAAAAAAACATAAACAAATAAACAATTCCACAATAAATACCAATGATAAATAAAAAAAAAAAGCAAACAAAGAAAGACTGCAACAAATGAATAAAGTGTGGCCAGTAGTATCTAAGAACAGTTAAATAAATTAAAATAGTTCTTAATATAAATATAAATATAATGGAGCCTTGCAAAGAGATCGATGGAAAGAATCTACGTGATTTTTAACACGCTATACAATAAATTGCTAAAAAGATTTTAAAACTACTACCATTATACACGTCGTATATATATATATATATTATAAATAGTATATATATATTTAATAATATTATATATATATATATTATATTATACTATATATCTAATAATATATTAGTATATATATTATATCTAATTATATATATATATATATATACTATTACCTACGTATATATTATATATATATATATTTTAGTATATATATATATATATATATATATAATATATATATAATATACTATATATATAAACATATATTATATAATGATAACAAAAGGATAGGACGTTATTTAAATATTCTTTTTATTTTTTTTATTTTTATATATATATATTATATCATATATATACTAGTATATATATATGATAGTAATATTATATTAGTATATTGTAAATTTAAATAAGTAATATTAATTATAATTATTATATATATATATCTACTTTTTTTCATCATCCAGCAGTTAGAGCAAGTCTGGTCAGGTGTCACCTCCAGAGTCTTCCTCCAACAGCATCCTGTCATCGAATGTTCGGTCCTCACTCACTCTCCAGTGTCCTTCTCCTTCAGTTGCAAACCTCCATTCACTTCCTGATCCCATTTCTTCCGTCAGCCTTCCGAATGTCGCTTACCTCCGGTCTCCACTTCAACTCTCTCTCAAACGTCTTCCATCCTTTTCACCGTGTCCAAACCTATCGAAGTTTGCTTTCCTGTAGACACACTACATAGGCTGACAACACCCGCCGCCTTGTTCTTTTCGCTCTATTTAATTTCACTTCCCATCGTGCTGCAGCACCTATTTCAACCTATTCATTACCAACTTAAGTTCTCACCCTAGATATAAAGAGTAAGAAGCAGATTTTATTTATCAAAATATTTATTTAATAAAAATTTTATTATATGAAAAAATTTTTTTTGATTTTTTTTTACAACCGAGTCGTCCGCGTACTTCGTGTATGTTTTCTGTTCTCTCGTGAACAGATCCTTTGTTTTAAGCTGGCTGATCGAAGAGCGGTGAAGGGAGTAGCGAATGACAGGCCCATCCGCTGTTCTCTACCGCGAGTCCCTCACATCAAACCATACTCTTTCACTTTCCTCCATCTATCACCATGTTTTGCTAGGTTTTTCGTAACAAACCCCTTTATAGCCGCTATGCGTTTCGAGAGGTTGACCATATTTCTGAATCTCCCAGTACCGATCCATATTTTCTCCTCTCTGACTATACTATGCGGAACGCCCTTATCCAGATCTTTAAATACAACATAATCTTCTTATTCGCCATTCGTAAGGTTTATTTCTATTCAAATTTTCGTTTGATATACAGCCTAAAACCATAAATCTAAACTTTCCAATTTTTTTCCAGGACATTTCTCCTTAGTATTTTCTCCAGAATTCTTTCATATATCTTACTCTTCTGCTTGAAACAGTAATACTATGTACCACTATATTTTCACATTCTCTTCTGTCTCCTTTCTTGTATATTGGGCAAACAATTGCTTTACTATAATTTTCTGGAATTCTCCCGTCATTCCAAGCTTTGTTGAAGAATTCTTCTATAAACCATCTGCCCATCTCCCTCTCTCAGTCCTTAAATAATTCATCACTCAAACCGTCTTGTCGCTACACTTTTTCATTTTTTCACCTCTTAAGCGGCTTCTCTTTCTCGTCTTTTTCAATCATTCACATTTCCTCTTGTTCCTGTCTCGTCTGTGCGGGATCCTACCAACGCAGTCCCTCGTCCATCCCCATTCTCTCTTCCACATTTAGAAACTTCTCGAAATATTCCCTCCATCTCTCCGCCACCTTTTCCTCTTCCAAGTGAGGGTTTACCTTTTTGCACAAGATTACATACGTTTCGGGCTCTTTGATTCTTCACATGGCCTTGTCCATTGTAATATTATATATCGTATTTATAGTACTATATATATATATATAATATGTTATATTATATATATATATATTATATCATACATTTCAGGGTCTTTTTAGTTTCTTTTTCATTGCTATGGCTCATATATATACGTTATATATATATTATATATACGAACAAACGTATATATATATAGTATATATGATAGTATGATATGTATAATATATATATATATATATAGTTATATACTTAATATTTATACTATAATACTATATATACTACATATATATACTATTATATATATATTATATATCGTATTATATATATATTATATATACATATATACTATATATATATAATATTATATTCACTATTTATATATATATTTTTTATACTTATATAGTATATTATATTATATATATATATAATATCTATATATATAATATATATATCGTATTTCATATATATATATATACTATATATAGCTTATACCTATATATATCATAACCACTACTACTATCATCTCAAATATATATATATATATATCATACCATTATATATATATATATATTTATATGGGTTAATATATATATATATATATATATTATTATTATAGTGATATATAGTATATATAGTATATATATACGTATATATTATATATATACTATATCGTGGAGGGACGATTCCAAATTTCCAGTCGATGCCGATTCGATTCCGATCCAGTCAAAAGTGCGATTCGCGATTCCGATTCCGATCTTCCGACTTCGATTCCACAGCATGACTTAAATTGTAGTGCAAAAACGTTAACATTTCTCCCGTTTTGCGTGCATCCGATTTTTTTATCAGAATAAATTGATCCTCCAATTCCTGAAAGAGTATATCACCTTTCCCAACGGAACAGGGGGCGACGCCTTAACTATTACTAGGCAAGGGAAGAAAAGTGGATTATTGTGTCCTAAGATTTTACCATAGGGAGAGGGTTATTATATGATATATATATCTTTTATCTTGGCTGATTTTTTTTGCTTCAACTTCTTCAATTTTTTTCAATATATGTGTCTTTCTCCTTGGAAATGAGTTTTCTTTTGCTGTTTTTAAAGTCTTTTTCTCTTTAAATTCCGAAAAACAGCCTTTAAAACTGAAGTTAAAACTATTATACCTTCAGTTATAACATTTTTCGCCGCTATTCTGTTGATAAATGAGAGAAATCTGAAAATTGTTAAATTAGTGGAAACTATTTTCCTTTCCTTTATAACAACTATTTCCTTCGCACATCATTCTTAGGATATCTTCCACTTTTTTTTATTGTTATATTCATATCAAGGAATGTAGTTTTAAATCGTGGATCAAGATTAGGTAGCAAGCGACTAAGATTCCTATCAGTAAAGTAAATGCTGAATCTACTTTTTACTGAATTTTCCATGCCGATACTGTAGACCCAAGTCCTTCAAATATTTTCTTTTTTTCTGACTCTTTCAAAAAAACTGCCAAATCAAATCCTTTCATTTTTGGGATTATTGCCGATGCCCTTGATTCCTTGTGGCTCAATAATTTGTACAATCAACAAATTTTTAAGGCATTTCTTAGCAATTTTTTCAGTCCATATTGTTGTTACTTATAAGAGCATGCAGGTTTTGAATGGTCACTGCAATATGAAAATGAGAGCCGTCTTTTGTTCAAAAAATTTCTGAAAAGCCATATGATACTGGCTGCTTACATCGGTTGTACATCCTGAATAAATCGTATGCTGTGGTAAATTAAATCTAGTTTTGATATTCTTCATATGAGGCAATAGCTTGGCGAGTGATTAAATACGATTTGTTTGCATATGAATAAATTTTTTTTTCTTCACGCAAAGTTCAAATATGGCCTCATTGAGAACTAGTGTCAAAAGAGTGGTAAAAGCAGGATAATTCCTGGAATCCTGCTTGCGTAACTCCTTGCAGCTATTAGGTGGCGTTTATCCCTTACTATAACAATGGAATTTTATTAACGCAGGAATATTGATTCTTCTCCATAACATTTGTTGAAGACAATCACTTATTACATTAGATGCTTGTGGTGAGATATGTGAAAAGGTGAAAATCGAAGGATAGCATTTATATTCAATAGTCCAATTATTACATACAAGCCTACAAGTTAAATATTTCACTGCTCACTTCCGAGTTCACGGGTATATAATTATCAACAACTATTACATAAACAATGACTAACGAAACATTGCCTAACCATGTCTGCCTCACATGACTGTGAAAAATCATAACTTAATATTAAAACAAAGAAAAAGAATATAATGGAAAGTTTTTTAATTATTAATATACTCTAGGAAGAACTGCAATTAAAAATCAATGCGGCAGACTTCGAAATATTGTTTTGAAATAGTCACTAAAGATCGCGATAGAAAAATTATTTTCCGATTGCATACCAAAGAACTCGGTCAAGAATCGTATAAAAAAAAAAAAAACATTTGCGGGCCGAATTCCGATTACCGATTCCGATTCCTTGAATAAAACAGCCGATATTCCTCCGATTCCGTATGCGCGTGTCCGATTAATCGTCCGCATACTATATATGATTACATAACATGATAGATGTAAATTTTTGTAAATAGGATAGTACATATGTATATTTGTATGTTTATCATGGGTATATATATATATGATACTGATATATATACTACTATATATATAGTATATATATATTATATACGTATTATTTATATATATAGTATGATATATATATATTTTATACTTATTATAATATATTACTATATATATATATATATTATTTATTAATTGATATATTAGTATATATATATTATATATATACGAATATATATATAAGTATATTATATATATTGATATATTTATATATATATATATATATAAGTAGTATATAGTATATATATATAGTTATATATATATATATATATATGTATATATATGATATGATAAAGTAGTGATATATATACTATATAAGTAATTATATATATTATATTATATATATATATATATATAATTATATATATTATATAGATTAATAAATTTATTATAAATTGTATATATACTATTATATATACTATATATATATTATATACATGTATATATATTATTTATATATTATATATATACTATATTATATATTATATATATTTACTATATATATATCATTTATATATAGGAATATATATAATGATTAATAGTATATATATATATATATATATATATTATATATATATATTAATATATGATTATATATGATAATATATATATATATATATATATAGTCCTATAATATATATATATACATATATATATATTATATTAATATATATATATAGTAGTATACTATATTATATTATATATATATATATATATATAGTATATATTATTTATATATATATTATATATATATAATATATATATATAATTGTATTATTATATATATATATATATATATATATATATTATATATATTATATATATATATATATATATTATATAGTATTATATATAATATATATATTTATATATATATTGTTGAATATATTTGATCTTTAAATATAGCTTATGCTATCTTAAAAATTCTTATCAGAAAATCTCTTAATTAGAAAATCTAAGTCTTTGTGAATTATATTTGTTACTTA
>JABUQX010116435.1:0-2500 GCA_015478945.1 Trachelipus rathkii | reverse complement strand
GATTTAAATTTCTAACAATAATAGAAATGTCTTGGTTTATTATTCAATTACCGTCTTTGTTTTTTTTCAAATAAAGGTAAAAAAAATACACTTAATTTCACTGTTTCAATTTATTTATCTATATAATAATAATATTAAAAATTGATCGAATAAAATTCGATCGATTCTCTCTTCTTAATAAATAAAAAATAAATTCTATTTTTAATTATACTGAATAATAAATAAATAAAGTTAAGCGTTCCAATTTTTTATATCGCATAATTCATTTTCAGATATTCGAAATATTCGCACATTAGTTATCGAAAAATGAATGGCGCCAGATTCATAATCGTCTCTTCAAATCATTCTTCAAAATCATCTTGGCAAAAAACAAAATTTTTGTTATCACAGATCATCGTTATAGACAGCATTAAAATTATCATTATTAACAGCAATAAAAGAATTTTTATTAAATTAACACAGTATATCTATCATCATCATCATCCTCATCATCATCATCCTCATCATCATCATCAGTATCATCATTAACATAATTATCTCTTTCTTCGTCAAATGCAGAATCATTATTTTCTTCATCATAATTATCAGTAATAACAATATGAAATATATATCGAAATCTTCTTCAACAACAACAACAACAACAACAACAACAACAACAACAACAACCTTATTTGCATAACTCAAAAATTGGAAACTTTTTTCATTCAGATAAAAAACTGTCAGATGTATCGAGCAAAAAATTCCTGAAACCATTTTTTTGCAATAAAACTGAACTCTCATCTTATTCTAAATACACACAACTTTAACAATGAAAAATTTATATCTATGATCTTTATTTATTTATTTATTTAATCTAAATGCTCGTACCTCTAGGAAAAGCATAAATTTTCCTTCCCAGCCTTTCTTCTGTTTTTTATCTCCATTTCGTTATCTTCTCTGATTCCAAGAATTCCGCTCTTGTCCTCAGTCAAAGCTGATTAGATCTTTTTGTCGCAAATGACATCATTAAAAGAGTAACAAAGAAAATACAAAAATACATTTGTTTCTCAACACTATAAGAAAAATAAACGCCTTCAATAAAGCTATATTAGTATTTATTTATTTACATATCTATCTATCTATCTATCTATCTATCTATCTATCTATCTATCTATCTATCTATCTATCTATCTATCTATCTATATGGAGAAAATAGATGGATCTATCTATCTATCTATCTATCTATCTATCTATCTATCTATCTATCTATCTATCTATCTATCTATCTATCTATCTATCTATCTATCTATCTATCTATCTATCTATCTATCTATCTATCTATCTATCTATCTATCTATCTATCTGCTTATTTCTCTGCATATATGAATTTGTCTTCGAGTGAGCATAAACAAGTTAGTTTATAGATAAAGTCAAATCCTGATCTTTAAGAGAATCTATGCCCATAAAACGACTCTTTTCATATTTTGTTCCTTTGTCTTCGAATAGATTTTAAGAAGCTAAGATGAAGAGCCATCATTTAGCTCTTCTTGTTGGTAATCTTATTCTCCTTATCACTTCTTGCATCTTTCTCTTCCCTTTCTCTTTCTCTCTCTCCTCTCTCTCTCTCTCTCTTTTTTTTCTTTCTCTTTCTCTCTCTCTCTCTCTCTCTCTCTCTCTCTCTCTCTCTCTCTCTCTCTCTCTCTCTCTTTTCTCTTTCTCTCTCTCTCTCTCTCTCTCTCTCTCTCTCTCTCTCTCTCTCTCTCTCTCTCTCTCTCTCTCTCTCTCTCTCTCTCTCTCTTCTCTCTCTCTCTCTCTCTCTCTCTCTCTTTATCTATCTATCTATCTATCTATCTATCTATCTATCTATCTATCTATCTATCTATCTATCTATCTATCTATCTATCTATCTATCTATCTATCTATCTATCTATATATCTATCTATCTATCTATCTTGTTTTTGTTATTTTATTTTTTACTTTTGAATCCCCAATTTTTTCCATTATTTTCCCTCCAATATTTAATTTTTATCATTTTTCTATTATTCTTTTTTAATACAGAAAATCTTTCAGAAGTTTCGAAACATTTCTCCATTAACTTAGAATAAATTATTTAATTTTAGGTTTTTTATTTCTTTTTAATTTTTATAATTCAAGTACTAATAAGAAAGGAAATAATTATTTATTTTATTTATTTAATTAATAATTTATTTATTCGTACGTTTAAATTTTATGATCTGCTCTTTTCTTTCTTGAAATATAGTTTGAGCATGCCAAATAGGGTTGGCCGAGAACCGGAATTTTGCGCACCGCACCGCACCGCACCGCACCGCACCACACCAAAAGTCATCTTGTTAGCCCCAGTAGGACCTAACCGATTTTGTTAGCCCTGGTAGACCTAACCTAATGTATATTTTAGAAAGCATCAAACGTACCCCCTATGAAGGGCGCACGAGGTGCGTAAAGCGTTTCAATGATAAATGCGAAAACGGTTAAACACCAAAAATCCAGCCGAATCAGCACG